>CM076572.1:974747126-975027983 GCA_034641835.2 Pinus albicaulis
TTCTCCCCATTGCACACTTCCCAAAAATAGTGGTCTTGAATGAGAGTTTTATTATCCCAAGCCTGGTTCCAGATCGGTGAACCTTTGAGATTGCTCGAGAGTGTGATCAAGGAGTCAGGATGATGCGTTGGAGCATACTTGGCTTTCCATAGCTTAGCCTAGGATGTGGTAGGATTGGTAATCCAATGCCACCAAGTTTTCTCTCCCAAGACTTTACCAAGGAGATCCGGATCCTTGAGACTGAGACCACCAGCTTTTTTGGGCTTGCAGAGTTTACTCCAGGAAACAACGGCCCATTTTCCATTATTCGCCTTGCTCTTCCAAAGGAAATCTCTTTGTATTGCTCTAATTTGGTTAGAGATAGATCTGGGGGCTGCAATGGGAGTATTGGTACTGAGGCATGGCTTGAAGAACAGAACGCACTAGGACAAGTTTGCTTGGGAAGTTAAGGGAGCAGAAGGTCCAATTGGAAAAAAAATTTTGAAGCTTAGAGACTAGGGATTCCCAGTTGCCTCTAGCTAGGGATTTATCAGTTAGGGGAACACCTAAATATTTCGAGGGGAAGTAGCTGAGTTGGAAGCCAATAATACGGGTGATGTTAATTTGAATGGCATTGGAAGTGTTTAGGAAGAAGAGTTTGGACTTGGCGTTGTTAACAGAGGAACCCGAGGCCTGAGCAAAATCATCTAGGATGGCCCTGAAGGCAAGGGCTTCTTTGACAAAGGGAGTTCCCATGAGGAGCGTATCATCCACAAATTGTTGGTGAGTGATCGGGGGTTAGGAGGGTAGAGATTAAGGCCACTGACACAGCCATCAGAGGATGCAGCAGATAAGGAGTGGCCAAGGCCTTCTGCCATGATAACAAAGAGGAAGGGCGAAAAAGGGTCTCCTTGTCTGATGCCCCGAGAGGGGTTGATGATGGCTGAAGGGGAGCCATTGAGGAGGATGGAGAAGAAAGCCCTCGAGACTAAAGCCATGGTCCAATTTATGATGTCTTTGCTGAACCCAAAGGCTGCCAGCATATTCCCTATGTAATTCCAATTGATTTTGTTGAAAGCTTTGGACATATCCATTTGGATGAGCATACCAAGTTTGCTTTGATCATGAGAGAGTGGATGACTTCTTGAGGGATGATTTTGTCCAAGATTTTCTACCTCAATGTAAACGGTTTAATTGGGGCGAGATGAGAAGCGAAGAGAGGAATTTTGATACGGGTGACTAGGACTTTTAGAGATGATCCTAGATAATGTTGTAGAGAGCTGATGGGTGGCCAATTAAAGTGCCTTTGTGGGGTAGGGATGAGGAGAAAGGTTGCAGTGAAGGATATGGAATGATATTTTAGACAGTTATTATTCTACGATTAGGTCATAAACTTTGTCTTTTTGATCAAAGGCCAACGGGCTTTGTGAAATTTGTGGTCAAATACCATCGGACCTAGGAACTTTCCATTGACTTTGGAATGGACAACTATCCCTTGACCATTGTTATCTTTTTAGCGGCATTTGGTTATTTTCTCGTTAAGATATTAGGGATGTTCCTTGTGATTTTCGTGATGTCTTCCTCATTGTCGTGGTTGTTCTTTGTAAGGATGGCCCTAAAATACTGGTTGAGCACAACTTCAATCTCAATACGAGTGCTTAAGATAAGGCCCTGCTGATTTTTGAGACTGAGGATTCTGTTGAATTTTCTTTGTTGGATCTTAGATTTCGAAAATATAAGTTAAATGGTTGTTAAAGTTTGGATTTCATATGTATTTTCATATATTGTTTATAGAATGAGTAGTTGATTTAATTTATTAGATGATACAATTTACTTGAATAAAGTACATAATAAACTATATAAAGATTAAGAAAATCATTGAATTTTTACATATTCCCAGAAAGAAAGCCAGAAATTTTAATGGTTGTTAAAGAATATATGGATCTACTTATATTTTCATATTTTGTTTATAAAATTATTAGATAATTTAACCTTAATAAATCAGTTTCATATTAGCATAATAAACCACACAAAGATTTAGACTTATCTCTTTATCTATACCTTAGTTAAGTTTTGCTAAGATGAGTGCAAACAAATGTAGGTGTTTTTTTAAATGATTTAGAAGAAAAGTTTCTTATTATGAATACCTTCAAATGGTACTAAAATTTATATAATTTCTTTGGTAAGTTTTCAATGGCAGATAAGAAATTTGGAATATTAATGTCCTAATGACTAGGAAGCGCTCAAGCAACCTCATAATTCCTTATGGCTCATCCACACACTTTTTCCTCTCTCTAATGAAGATGTTTCTAAATAATGTCAACATGATCTGAACAAAATTTTTAAACACCAAGAAAAATTACATTTTAACCTTTTAAATTTTTCTTATTACTTAATATACATAAAAATAGAATAAATTTACACTAATTATAACTTGTAACATTTTATAAATTATTTAAATTATTATATTCTAAGAAAACATAAGTACATATAGATTTTGAGTGGGACTAATGATTAATGGTACATCATAAATTCAATTTGAGAGAAGACATGCATATTTAAATTTCATACTTCAACCCATTAACAATTTTCTACCCATCATTAATAAAAATGAATTATTTCAAAATAAAATTATCTATAAATAATAATTATTTTATTTTATTTTTGGAGGAAAAAATCATAATTTTATTGAACTAGAAAATAAGAAACAAAATTACATATTGCAGATGTTGTTAAGAATTCAGTCATGCTATTCATGTGATTGATGAACAATAAAAAGAAAAATATCTTACATGAGTTTTCTTCACACCCATAAGTGCTTTATTGTATGTTTTCTCTTTCTATTGCTCAATTACTTTAATCTCTACAATTATAAGTGAAAATATTATTATACTTACCATTCATAATTTAAAAATTCAGTAATAAAAACAAATTAAAATTATATTAAAAATCATTTTAATAAATGTAAAGCAAAATTTCAAACTCTCTCATTTAAAACAAAACAAAGCTCTGTATATATAATCTAACTTGAGATTATATTAAAAAACATGTTTATAATGCTTCCTTATTGTAAATTCAAAACAAAATCCAAAATCCAAACTTACTCTAATTTTTAAAAGGCAACGAAACGAAACATGACTAAATGAACTTTCACACTTTTGATATTAAACCGGAGCGTCCAGCGTATGGGTGTTTTTCGATCACGATCTATACCTAAGGTGTCTCGTTGGAATAACGTCTTACGGTTCGACCTCGTAACCTCAGGTAGAAAAAAGAAATTGAAGTTCAGACATTTTTGAATCTCGAGGACCAATTGAATATAATTGATTTTGTTCGGATTGTAACAAATAATAAATGTGATTCAGGGGAGGGCGCGAGTGTTGTCGAAGATATAAATTTGAATTGTGTGAGATAGCTTTTCTTAACGGTGGGAATGATCTTTGATGGGTCGGTGGATCCAACGTCCGATAGATTTCGAACCTGCACCGACGGTGGGAATGATCTTTTATCGGTCACCGATTAAATGTTAGATAGAATTGGACCGTTCGCAAAAGCTAATTACCGTTTGCAAAAGCTAATCCTTCTTTTATTTAGTTCATCAATCCCTATTCTTCTTGCACTGCGATGCGCCCTCTCAACTCTTTGCGCTCTTTCTCTCTGTCTCTCGGGCGAAGCGGTGATGTTTTTGTGAACGCTCCTCGTTTGTTTCGTGTTGTTTCTATGATCTGTATCTGTGGCTTTGTGTGTTTTGTGTTGTTTCTTTGTTTTGTATCTGTGGCTCTGTGTTGTAACTGTTCGTATATGTGTAATTTCTGTTGTCTTTTTATGTTGTTGTTGTTTGTCTTTCTGTAATTTCTGTTTTGTTATGAGAGTTTGAGAGATGGAGACAGATGTACGTTTCGGCCAAGAAGTCTTTGGAGAAGCACAATCAGAGGAGTGGCAATAGCTGCAGATATGAAGATGATGTCCACGGGCCTCAATGGTAATGGAGAGTCTCTTGTCAACTGAATTTCAATTAAGGGAGAGGGAGATCTAAATTTTTATTGGCCATGTATTGATATGTTATTACAATGAAAATAGATTAGGTTCGTTTGTTTCTTTTTCTTTTCCTGCTTTGATTATTCCCAGTTCCGTTTCTTTGAAGCAAAGAGAGCGTTCAAATTCTGCGTGGAGAAATGTGGTTGGCTCCAATGGTACTATGAAAACAACAAATTCCAAAGAATCACAATCGAAGAATTCAGGTAGGTACCTACAATTTATTGGGTTTTTCTTTTTTCCAGCATAAAATGAGTCACGGTGCTGAAATGTTTTATTTTCGGTAGAATATGCACTAAAAGTATTTACGTATATAATTTGGTTTCAATGAATCACAGAATTTCCTGTACTTCTGTTTTTCTTGAATGATTGCATTTTATTGAACCCAGTCTATAACATTCTAAAATAACCTCATTATCATGCCTCAAACTTAGAAGCAGGTTGATGCTTGGGTTAAAGGAAGATTGATTAACCTAACCCTATGTTAGATTAGGTTACGGACTTGAGTCTCACAATATATTTTTTTTAATTGTAGTAGTCTTATTTTGGCAGTTAGTGAATTCTTTATATAGATTTTCTTGGTATCTCTGTTTTTCTTTTAATTTTGGTTGAGGTGTACCATGCCTCCCCGCTGGGTAAGTCCATATATAAATCCCGTGCCTCGAATAAATGACACTTTTTATTGAAACCAGTCTATGACATTCTAAAATAACCGCATTATCATGACTGAAACTTAGAAGCGGATTGATGCCTAGGTGAAGGAAGATTGATTAAGTTAACCCTACTTAACCTAGGTTAGGCCAGGTTACTGACTTGAGTCTCAGAATATTTTTATTGTCATAGTCTGATTTTGGCTTTATTGTCGTAGTCTGATTTTGGCAATTAGTGATGGGATTTTGACTGGCTAAGAAATTCGCACCTGTGAGTAAATTTGATATACGTATATAGTGGCTCCTGGATTGTGGAATTCGTGGGGAATTAACCTCACACGTCACAACCGGGTGACTGGTTAGTGACGGGCTTTATTCGATGGAAATTGACACTTCATAGAGTTGAATATGGTGAAGAAAAATTAAAAATTTCAAAAAATTTTACATATAATTTTACCTATATAGTCATTTACATTTAAAGTTAACAACGTCAACATCCAAAATGCTTTAGTTCTTTACTTTCCATATTACCGAATTCTTTGGCTATATTTACTTTTCGACAGATTAATACTAACATGAAACTTTGGTCTTAGTATCAAAAAGTGAATCACCTTTGGTTAATTAGTTAGAATACTTAGTAATTTAAATTAAAATATATATATATATATATATATATATATATATATATATATATATATATATATATATATATATATATATATATAAATTTAATATGAAACTTTTATGATAATACACAAAATTTATTTAATTCAAATTAAATAAAATTCGGATAAGTTGTGTGCATATATATATATATATATATAAAATTTAAAATTTATTATTATATTGATTAATAATTATAGTAATTTAAAATTTATTAAATATTGATTAAGGATTAATTTAACTTGAATTTAAAGTCATATTTTCAATTAGAATTTATTTTTTCATGTTATTGTTGGCTCTTTTGTTGGCTATTTAATTATATTTCTCTATTTTGAAAACCTGTATTTCTTTTTGATATTCTCAAATTTAATTTTGATTGTAAAATTACCTTTTTACATATCAAGTCAACATATAATGAAGTTTTAATAAATCATTATTATGTTTTGCTCTTAAAATTTTGTATTTGAAAGAGATTGAGTTAAATATTTAGCTGGAAAATATCGACAAATAATCTAATTCATCTTTTACATATATGTCAAAAATTTATTAATATTAATACAAATTACATTTTTCAAAGTTTATTTTTTATTTTTTTATTAATGATATCACTTTTTTTGCTAAACTATATGAAAGAGATGAAGTTAAATATTTAACTGGAAAATGTCATCTTTTACATTCATGTCAATGACACCAATGAAAAACATATTAATATTAATACAAATAATATTTTCTTTAAAAAATAAAGTTTTTTTAATTAGTGAAATCACTCTTTTTTGCTAAACTATCATTGTTAAGTGGAAATGGTTTGGTACTCATTGCACTGAACTATAAATTTTCTGGGAAGGAAGACCAGAACAATAATGGAGACTAAAGTGACCGGCGTCCTGCTCTGCTATATTAAATGTTAAATGGTGGTATTTGGCCAAAATTATTTAGTACTCATTGCATTGAACTATGTCTATGATGTATTGAGTTAGTAGGGTTTGAATTTACATTCGTAATATTTTTATAGAAAGTTGGAGAAGAGAAATAATCTAGGGTCGGAGCACAGTAATTTGGCCTACCGCTACAGCAACAACATGATCCGGCGGCGGCAACATAATTACAAAATAAGACCTAAGCTCTCTTGACTAATCATAATTAAAAAAAGTTAAACTTAATATATTAATATAATAATATATATTTTTTCACATTACAAATATACATTTGATTTTTGGTCAAAGGATAACTATTTAAAGTTCAACGCATGAATCAATGCGTCCTCGCAAGATAACAATAAACAATACAATTTTATATCATATTTTTAATTTTAATATGTAAAATAATAAAAAAATATTAAATTTATTACCTTCAAATATATTTTAATAAAAATTACTTTTCATTTTAATATAAATTATAAATAATATGTTATATTTATATTTTTAAATTAATATTTATATCCTAGTATAGAATGTTAAGGAAATTTGTGTTAAAACCTTTTTTTTTCTAATAATTATTTATATATATTTTTATGTGCTTCTTTTCTTATTTTATCATAAACTCTAATTTTTTTTTAATAGTAAAAATGTTTTATTTTTATATTTAAGATTTAAAAGTATATAAAAATTCAATTTTCTTGAAATTTTCAACATATATTTTATTATTTTTTTATAAAGATATTTTATTACTTATTATTATTATTAGTGTTTTAGTTTCTAATTTTTTTTTTAACCATAGAGAATTAGTAAGTCGTTGCTTAGAAGATATAATGTTTTTTTTAATGATTTTTTTTACCAAATTATGTTTTACATTGTTTTGGGTGCATGCAACTTCAATCCATCATTATCTTTTTTCTTTATTTTTCCTCTCTTCTTAATAATATTTTTCCATTCCCAATATTTAGAAGAATTTCAATCCACCATTTATTTATTTTTCTTTATTTTATTTTTTAATATTTTTCCATTTTTAATAACTTCTATATAAATTAAATATCAAATGAAAATTCATTTTACAATGACTTACTAGTCAAACATCACATGTCTAAATTCAAACTTGTGAACTCCTTCTTAGAGACGTGTTATTTTCTTTGTATGTAGATTTTGTAGTCATGCACTTGTCATTAATTGTAATATTGTGCATTCATCCATGAACATTAGATGAGCTTCAAGGTTACATTTTTCTTTTTTTGCTTTTGTGCTTTTTTGGCCCATTATAATCTAATATTGGTTAATGGATTATAGTTGTAACCTAATCTGGATTAGTGGATTAGGGCTTTAGTTACCTAAAAGTTGCATTGTGGATACAGTTAAGTTAATACTTTGAAGAAGATAGATATGTGATTCTAAGTGAGAATATTTTCTAGAGTAAGAAATTCCAAGCCAAATTTCTATTTTATGTGTATTTGTCATTGTTGTTGTTGTTCATATTTTACTTTAGGATCTATATGTATTTTACTTACTTTCCTAATCTCAAAGAATGTGCAGAGACCATATTAACAATATAACATTTGAAAAGTGAAATACACTTTATCCCATTTCAAGAGAAAAACACCCTTAAGGAATCTCTACAATGCTTGTTGCTTCATTATTATTATTTATTTATATAGGATGTCTATAAGATAATCTCACTCAACTATCTAAACTCATAATAACATGAATATTAGGCTCCACAAGTATTAATGCACACTCTATTGGAAGAAAACTTAAATGAACATATCTAACATTCAAATGACACAAATAAACAAGGAGAATATGCTTTATTAATAGTAAATCATTTTTACACACATAAAACATCTATGGGCTTTTTGTTGGGATAAAATTTTTTCAAGGGCCAAAGGACTTCAATAATTATCATAACAATCTTACTAGGATTTTTATTTGTATATAAAAGTTATGGGTTCCTCTTTAACTTTACCTCCCTACAAGCTATGAGCTCTTACACTTTATTGAGTTTATTTCACTTATTTAAGAGCTACAAACTAGTTTTTTTTTCCTTCTTTTTTATGGTTTTTCTTGATCCATTCAACATCTATTTAAATTTTGAAAAAGTATTTTGACCCAACATCCATTGCTAAAATTTCTTGGTCATAATATAGAAAAAATAAAAATATGTATCAAAAGTGGACTAAGGATGGTACCCTTTTTTTTTAGCTCATCTCATTAGCAAAATATTAATAGATCTCTATATGACTTATTTGTAATTTATTGTTTCATGAGATTCTTTAGAGTTGAGCAAGTTTCTTATTTTATGTTGATTTCCTTATTTGGGTTTCTAGGATAAATTATCCATGTTGGATGGTGTGTGATTACATGAGTTTGTTCTTTGAATTCTTTGTTTAGATGCACAACAAAATTTGAAGAAAGAAATTGCACAATCATCATACAATTACATGATAACATTTGACAAGAACATGCCACAAAAGTGTTAAATAAAACCAACATAGTAAAGAACATTTATTTTGCAATTGAAATTTAAAGGCAGATGAATAATATCAACCATATCAACCATATGATGAGCAATTGCACATTAATGGTGGAAATTAATGTCACCTTAAGATAACACCCCAATTTATAATATTAACTCAGTATGATCCCAATAATCACAAAGTTCCAAGGAAATTTTGTACAATGATATGGTTGTTCAATCATGGAGAAAGAGGGAACAGAAACATAATTAGTCCTCACTACATTCATAGTAGAGTGATGAGGTTCCCACACTTGCTCTTGTCATTTATAATATTGAATGACAGCTTGACATTGATAACAATGGCTAGGGTGGTCCTTTGTAGCCCAATATTTTGTGAATGACCACCATCCCATGGTTGTTTGATGCTATTGGACTTGTATTTTCTAAATTGAACAACATTTCATGTTTTATTTTGTAATGAATTTCTCATAAAATTCTTATATGGCCAATTGATTGAATTTAATTTGGAGGGTAATTTTGATTTTCATTCAACTTAATTTTAATTTTAACTATTTGTAACTATATATTTATCTATCTTATTCATTTATTTATTAATAATTTACTTTTATTAAAGAATACAAATTTACAAATCTCAAACCCCTTACCTCATTTAAGATAAGATATTTAAACCTTACACTTCTTTACAAAAGGTAAAACTACTACCAAATTAATGATTCATGTTAATTTAAAAATAAGTATTTTATTACAAATTCATAATAACATTTTTCTATATAATTTATTTATTTATATTAATAATCAAATTTATCATATATATATATATGTATGTTTAACTTTTTATTTGGTTAACAAAAATAATTTAATTTTGAAGTTATAGAAAAAGGATCTATCTATAAAGATTTGATTCCTAAAGTTTATAAAGGTATACATATTCTACTCACCTTACATTTGAACCTTTGACATCTTAAAAAGTAATCACATGTTCCTAACCATTAAACCCACTTAAACCATATCCATTGAACCCACCCAAATCGCTATACTAAAACATGTCTATAGTTCCATAAACAAAATTTTAAACTTAACAGTAACCTTAAATTTTTTTCAAAATAACACTTAAAGAAAACTCAATAAATAATTTATATACAATAATTTTACTATAAATTTATAATCAAATAATTCTTTATATACAATAATTTTATTATAAATTTATAAATATTGTTGATTAATATTCTTTAAACAACTTGCATTCTTATTATAAATATTATTTAAATAATAATAAAATTTTATTTCCACACATATAATTACAAATTAAAAATATATTATTTAAATAATAATAAAAAATTATTTCCACACATATAATTACAAATTAAAAATATATTATTTAAATAATAATAAAAATTTATTTCCACCCGTATAATTACAAATTAAAAATAAATAAATATTTTTGAATGCGTGAAGCACTTGTACAGTGAAGTCATGTACGCCCGAAATGGCACCACCTCTATGTAGCTGCATAATTACCGCATCTACTCTCCGCAAAGAACTATGTCTGTGCTCAGCCGTACGATTATGCCCACAATCTATAATCAAAATAGTAATGCCTCTTTGCGAGGATAATTGTTTTGCTACTTAATGAAGTTGATGACTCTGGTGTGAGAATTATACTCCAATTCATTCGTATCTTCTCTCAATTATTCAACCTACATACCATCCCACCAATCAATCGATACCTTGAAGCTGGTTTCTAACCAAAGACATTCAATCTCATTACTTGAGCTTGAATGGCACTGTGCTCTTAAATTACAATTAAAATGCAGGGAATGGCAGACATTACCGGCTTCATGGCGTTAACATTGCCTCGTTCTGCATTCCCGCAAGGCAGAGGAAAACAAACAGATTTCTAAGACTCAACACATACTCCCATTACAATACGAAGAGCAGCAGGAACAGAGCGCTGTGAAGAGGAGAAACTCAAATCAGAAGCTCCTCAAAATACCCCCACAAATTCAAGGTAAGATTTAAGAAACTCTTAACGATTTATATGCCATTTGCTTTGTCACTATTAAATTCTTATATACTTGTCGTAATGACACCGAGCAATTCAACATACCCCATTAATGGCGGCCTCTCTGTGTATGTATTGTTCAATTTGAATAGGCTTTGGGGGCCGTACAGTATGTTCTATTGAATTGTGAGTCCACGGGGTTTGAACAAATGACTATCATATATGAAAAAATCTAAACCCTAAACAAAACCTTCCTTCTCAACTCTCATTTAACGTATATTTGTTGGACCTCAGTAATCAGGAGATGGATTGCCGCTGAAAATTTCCTTACTTTTGTGAGTCCTGCTTTAAACAGAACAATAGAATAAAATGTTCAAAATAATAAAACTAGGATTATTCATGCTTTTTTTTTATAAACATGCTCCCGAAGTTTTGAAAACAATTCGATGCTTCTTCATCGACGCTGAAATACTTGGAGTCAAAGTATTCATTGCAGGTGTGAAGCTAACACTTATATGGCCAAGGAAGCTTAAAATTTGATATTCTACCCTGCATTTCGAGAAAAATGTTCACAATGATTAAAATCTTGCAATACACATAGTATCACTAACTAGAAACTCTCATCTTGGAGTAATTGATAGTTGTTAGACTTGAACACATTCTTTTGAGATACACAATGTTTATATAAATATATTTTTAAATTTCTATATTTTCAATAAATATTTTTTCCCATGAATATTTTTTTTCCATGAAATATATATGCAGTGGAAATCCACTAGCACTTCTCATTCACAGGATGGTACCTTGGTAAGCTAGATTTTGTAGAAGCTTAAATCTATCCACACAAGGAGCAAGCCATTACAACAATACCCACTAAGAGCTCAACATATTATTAGTAGGAATTGTTTCTTTATTTTTGTAAATTAAGTGGGTCTATTCACATTCATAGTAGAAACATAGATTACGTCATGGCCTCGAGAGGCGAATATTCTGATAGTCTAGAAGAAGCTGAGGTATAGCCGACTGACACAAATTAGTCTCGCCCTATGGGAAAGAGAATATAGGGAGAGGCACAGAGGGGAGAGTGTTTCTAACAAAACCAAGGGAAAAAGATACATTGTTGCTCTGGAAAAAAGGCCATTGGGCCTCGAACACATGGAGAATAATAGAGAAACAAAAAGAGGCCAAACCTGAAACAAAAGAACTAGAGGGCGGGGGATTGTTGCACATCAGCTTCGTCAACACTGATAGGTCGGTACGGTGTCCCTTCATCCGAGTAGAAGATCTAGCGGCGATGAGTGGAGGGACCAGCTTCTTGGCAGTCGGGCTTGGAGGGGCACTGAGCATCTTCTTCGACCTTGGGGCTCTGATGGAGGCGTGCCGTAGAGCTTCTTTTCAAAATGGCGTAGTGAGGGGAGCTATTTTCAATGAAGTGCATGTGGTGCACTTCCTTCACGTACGCGACAAATTTCTCTGTCAGGGAATCAATTTTCCGCTCAAGCTCTTTGTTGCTGTCCTTCTGCTCCTGAAGGGCGATGGCAAGAAGCGTCCTGGTATGCCAATGCAGGTCAATGGTCTTGCTGTACAAGTTCTCCCTTGGCCTGGTTAGCCCAGGATCCACGATCCAACTGAGTGAAGAGTCGACTGCCTCCGAAGGCGTTTCTCTGTGACGGATGTGGGCGGTGGTTTCCATGTCGGCTATATGCCTTTGCATGACAAGGTCGGTATTTTCCACATAAGTGCTGGCCGAATTTCTGGCCGTGGTCTCAGCCTGAGTAATAGGAGGGCGAGAAGAGTTAGCCCAGAAAGCTCGACGGCCACGGCGGGCAGGGTGAGAGCGGCGTGGGGCTATGGAGGTGGGGCGAGGATGAAGAGTGGAGGGTGAGGTGCAGAGATGAGGGGGGCAGTCACTTTGAGACAGCTTCAGGGGAGGCCGAGTGGATGCAGGGTGCACAGGTCAAATAGATAGGAGTGAGGTATGAATAAGGAGGAGGGAGATGAAATAGGTGGGCGAGGGGTTTGAATGCCTGGGTAAGCCACTAGGAGGCATGCCCGATGGGCTATTCGAATCATGCAAGGAATTAATGCTTGGAGTGGGTGCATACATTTGAGAGCAGGTAATCGAAGAGCTGCCAGAGGGATCAATCGTGGGAAGGAAGGCTAGTGGGGGTTCATGATTAGAGAATTGATTGGGAGGGGGGATCGAGGAAGAGGCCGGATCGACCTGCTGCAAATCTAGAACACTAATGCGGAGACATTCTATTTTGACAGTTGGCACCATTATGGAATCCCAGTCATTTGAGGTGAGTTTGTTGGAATCTCTAACACCGATGTTTGCCAGGAAGCCCGCCAACTTATTGGCCTTTCTCCTAACCGACGAGAAGGATATGCCTCTGGCATTGTCAATATTGTGCTTGATATTTTGTAGGATTTTGTTGATGCGCCAACAATCGGAGACTTGCTGAACACTCCACCCCTATTGGATTTTCCGACAATCTTGGGTAGCGACGGTAGAATCTTCTTCTACTAGGAGGGGCCAAAAATTGTGATGTATGGCAATGTCAAACCCGTGAGCTAGAGCCTGGAGTTTAGCGGCATTGTTGGTGGTGTAATAAATGTTCCCATAGTAGATCCATAGAATCATGCCTTTGTGGTTGCGGAAGACTCCTCCGAAACCCGCATTGCTAGGATTATCCTTGGAAGCTCCATCATAGTTGAGTTTAATAATGTTGGGATCAGGAGGGTGCCAAACAGTCTCAGGCAGGGAGGCCAGGGAAGTAGAGGGATGAGGGAGTTGGAAGAGGGGAGAGAGATTGAGAAGGGAAAGAATGAGGCATTCCTCCCTGGTAGGGGGGGATGAGGGGTCCAGGAGCTTGGCGATGGAAATAAATTCGCGCAAGGTTTTCTTGATGAGGTGAAGAATCTGTTCTTCCTTGTTAGCCAAGTTTTTGAAGATTCGAGAATTCCTTTCTTTCCAGAGAGCCCAACACATTATGCCTGGGAGAAGGTTCCATGCCAGATTAATGAGGAGCTGGGAAGAGAAGGAGGTGTGCTAGAGGTCAAGGGAGATGAGGATGGAGGAGGGATCACGATCTGAGGCCTTGAAGACAAAGGAAAACCAATTCCAAATGATGGAGGCAAATTGATACTCGTTGAGTAAGTGATTGGCAGTTTCGGGGTTGGAGTTGCAAAGAGTGCAGATAGACAGACCTACGAAGCCTTTTTTTTTGGAGATTTTCCCAAGTCAGAATTTTTTGGTGCATGAAGAGCTAGAGGAAAAGAGGAATTTTAGGCCAGTGATTCTGTTTCCAGAGTCTTTTCCATTTGCTGTCTAGAGGGATGGGGTCGGGGTCCAAGAGGAGACTGTAGGCCTCTTTGATATTGAGATGCCTTGCTGCGTTGGAACACCATCTGAGTTTATCCGGCTCCGCCGCATCCTTTTGAATCTGTCTCTTGTTAAGCTCCTCTGCAAGAATTTCCCTAGACTGGGGGTGGTTATTCTGAGCCATTTCATTGGGGTCCAACCACACTCACCAATCTGTGTTGTCCTGAATTTTCTGAAAGTCTTTGACAACCTTTTTGTTAAGTCTCTCCATTTGCAACCTGATGGGGAGGAAGATGTCAGTGTTGAGCTTGGGGTGTTGTTCCCAAGCATTGCCCCAGAGCAATGCATTCTCCCCATTGCACACTTCCCAAAAATAGTGGTCTTGAATGAGAGTTCTATTATCCCAAGCCTGGTTCCAGATCGGTGAACCTTTGAGATTGCTCGAGAGTCTGATCAAGGAGTCAGGATGATGCGTTGGAGCATACTTGGCTTTCCATAGCTTAGCCTAGGATGTGGTAGGATTGGTAATCCAATGCCACTAAGTTTTCTCTCCCAAGACTTTACCAACGAGATCCGGATCCTTGAGACTGAGACCACCAGCTTTTTTGGGCTTGCAGAGTTTACTCCAGGCAACAAGGGCCCATTTTCCATTATTCGCCTTGCTCTTCCAAAGGAAATCTCTTTGTATTGCTCTAATTTGGTTAGAGATAGATCTGGGGGCCGCAATGGGAGTATTGGTACAGAGGCATGGCTTGAAGAACAGAACGCACTAGGACAAGTTTGCTTGGGAAGTTAAGGGAGCAGAAGGTCCAATTGGAATTTTTTTTTTAAGCTTAGAGACTAGGGATTCCCAGTTGCCTCTAGCTAGGGGTTTATCAGTTAGGGGAACACCTAAATATTTCGAGGGGAAGTAGCTGAGTTGGAAGCCAAGAATACGGGTGATGTTAATTTGAATGGCATTGGAAGTGTTTAGGAAGAAGAGTTTGGAGTTGGCGTTGTTAACAGAGGAACCCGAGGCCTGAGCAAAATCATCTAGAATGGCCCTGAAGGCAAGGGCTTCTTTGACAAAGGGAGTGCCCATGAGGAGCGTATCATCCACAAATTGTTGGTGAGTGATCGAGGGTTAAGGGGTAGAGATTAAGGCCACTGACACGACCATCAGAGGATGCGGCAGATAAGGAGTGGCCAAGGCCTTCTGCCATGATAACAAAGAGGAAAGGCGAAAGAGGGTCCCCTTGTCTGATGCCCCGAGAGGGGTTGATGATGGCTGAAGGGGAGCCATTGAGGAGGATGGAGAAGAAAGCCCCCGAGACTAAAGCCATGACCCAATTTATGATGTCTTTGCTGAACCCAAAGGCTGCCAGCATATTCCTTATGTAATTCCAATTGATTTTGTTGAAAGCTTTGGACATATCCATTTGGATGAGCATACCAAGTTTGCTTTGATCCTTGAGAGAGTGGATGACTTCTTGAGAGAGGATGATGTTGTCCAAGATTTGCCTACCCTCAATGTAAACAGTTGGGTGGGGTGAGATGAGAAGCAGAAGGAGAATTTTGATGCGGTTAACTAGGACTTTAGAGATGATCCTATAGATAATGTTGTAGAGGGCGATGGGTCGAAACTGGTCAAGGGAGCCTGATTTATCAGATTTGGGGATGAGGGTGAGAAAGGTTGCATTGAAGGATTTAAGGATGGATATTTTAAGACGAGATTCTTCGATTAGGTCATAAACTTTGTCTTTGATCAAAGGCCAACAGGCTTTGTAGAAATCTGTGGTCAAACCATCCGGACTCGGGGCTTTTCCATTGGGCATGGAATGGACAACTTCTTCCACTTTAGCCATTGTTATCTTTTTTAGCAGCATTTGGTTATGCTTTCTAGTTAAGATATTAGGGATGTTCCTTGTGATTTTCATGATGTCTTCCTCATTGTCGTGGTTGTTCTTTGTAAGGATGGCCCTAAAATACTGGTTGAGCACAACTTCAATCTCAATACGAGTGCTTAAGATAAGGCCCTGCTGATTTTTGAGACAGAGGATTCTGTTGAATTTTCTGTATTGGATCTTAGATTTTGAAAATATAAGTTAAATGGTTGTTAAAGAATTTGGATTTCATTTGTATTTTCATATATTGTTTATAGAATGAGTAGTTGATTTAATTTATTATATGATACAATTTACTTGAATAAAGCACATAAGAAACTATATAAAGATTAAGAAAATAATTGAATTTTTACATATTTCATATTTAGAAAGAAAATAGAAGTTTAATGGTTGTTAAAGAATATGGATCTCACTTATATTTTCATATTTTGTTTATAAAATTATTAGATAATTTAACTTGTAATATGATAGTTTCCTTCAATAAAGCACATAATAAACCACACAAAGATTTAAGACTTATCTCTTTATCTAATACCTTAGTTAGAAGTTTTGCTAAGATGAGTGCAAACAAAGGTAGGTGTTTTTTAAAATGATTTAGAAGAAAATTTTCTTATTATGAATACCTTCAAATGGTACTAAAATTTATATAATTTCTTTGGTAAGTTTTCAATGGCAGATAAGACATTTGGAATATTAATGTCCTAATGACTAGGAAGCGCTCAAGCAACCTCATAACAATTCCCTATGGCTCATCCACACACTTTTCCTCTCTCTAATGAAGATGTTTCCAAATAGTGTGAACATGATCTTAACTTAAAATATTTTAAACACCAAGAAAAATTACATTTTAACCTTTTAAATTTTTCTTATTACTTAATATACATAAAACTAGAATAAATTTACACTAATTATAACTTGTAGCATTTTATAAATTATTTAAATTATTATATTCTAAGAAAACATAAGTACATATAGATTTTGAGTGGGACTAATGATTAATGGTACATCATAAATTCAATTTGAGAGAAGACATGCATATTTAAATTTCATACTTCAACCCATTAACATTTTTCTACCCATCATTAATAAAAATGAATTATTTCAAAATAAAAATATCTATAAATAATAATTATTTTATTTTATTTTTGGAGGAAAAAATCATAATTTTATTGAACTAGAAAATAAGAAACAAAATTACATATTGCAGATGTTGTTAAGCATTCAGTCATGCTATTCATGTGATTGATGAACAATAAAAAGAAAAATAGTAAAATTTACATGAGTTTTCTTTACACCCCATAAGTGCTTTATTGTGTGTTTTCTCTTTCTATTGCTCAATTACTTTAATCTCTACCAAAATTATAAATTAAAATATTATTATACTTACCATTTATAATTTAAAAATTCAATTAATAAAACTGAAATTTAAAATTATATTAAAAATCATTTTAATAAATGTAAAGCAAAATTTCAAACTCTCTCATTTAAAACAAAACAAAGCTCTGTATATATAATCTAAAAATTCAAATGAAACTTGAGATTATATTAAAAAACATGTTAATAATGCTTCCTTATTGTAAATTCAAAACAAAATCCAAAATCCAAAATCCAAACTTACTCTAATTTTTAAAAGGCAACGAAACGAAACATGACTAAATGAACTTTCACACTTTTGATATTAAACCGGAGCGTCCAGCGTATGGGTGTTTTTCGATCACGATCTATACCTAAGGTCTCTCGTTGGAATAACGTCTTACGGTTCGGCCTCGTAACCTCAGGTAGAAAAAAGAAATTGAAGTTCAGACATTTTTGAATGTCGAGGACCAATTGAATATAATTGATTTTGTTCGGATTGTAACAAATAATGGATGTGATTCAGGGGAGGGCGCGAGTGTTGTCGAAGATATAAATTTGAATTGTGTGAGATAGCTTTTCTTAACGGTGGGAATGATCTTTGATGGGTCGGTGGATCCAACGTCCGATAGATTTCGAACCTGCACCGACGGTGGGAATGATCTTTTATCGGTCACCGATTAAATGTTAGATAGAATTGGACCGTTCACAAAAGCTAATTACCGTTTGCAAAAGCTAATCCTTCTTTTATTTAGTTCATCAATCTTGCACTGCAATGCGCCCTCTCAACTCTTTGCGCTCTTTTGCTCTCTGTCTCTCAGGCGAAGCGGTGATGTTTTGTGGAGCGCTCCTCGTTTGTTTTGTGTTGTTTCTTTGATCTGTATCTGTGGCTCTGTGTGTTTTGTGTTGTTTCTTTGATCTGTATCTGTGGCTCTGTGTGTTTTGTGTTGTTTCTTTGTTTTGTATCTGTGGCTCTGTGTTGTAACTGTTCGTATATGTGTAATTTCTGTTGTCTTTTTATGTTGTTGTTGTTTGTCTTTCTGTAATTTCTGTTTTGTTGTGAGAGTTTGAGAGATGTTTTGTTGTGAGAGTTTGAGAGATGGAGACAGATGTACGTTTCGGCCAAGAAGTCTTTGGAGAAGCACAATCAGAGGAGTGGCAATAGCTGCAGATATGAAGATGATCTCCACGGGCCTCAATGGTAATGGAGAGTCTCTTGTCAACTGAATTTCAATTAAGGGAGAGGGAGATCTAAATTTTTATTGGCCATGTATTGATATGTTATTACAATGAAAATATTGATATGTTATTACAATGAAAATAGATTAGGTTCGTTTGTTTCTTTTTCTTTTCCTGCTTTGATTATTGCAAGTTCCCGATCAATTGATTATTGATTTGGAATATTAATTTATTTTTACAGGAAGAACGAACTTATGTCATAGAAGCAATCATAAGAGGAGAGTAAAGCAAGAAGAAGTAGACAACCATATGTACGCAGATTTATCTAATAGAGAATATTTTTAGCTTTTCTTTTGTTTGTTTTTCTAATATTTTTATCTTTCAGTTCCGTTTCTTTGAAGCAAAGAGAGCGTTCAAATTCTGCGTGGAGAAATGTGGTTGGCTCCAATGGTACTATGAAAACAACAAATTCCAAAGAATCACAATCGAAGAATTCAGGTAGGTACCTACAATTTATTGGGTTTTTCTTTTTCAGCATAAAATGAGTCACGGTGCTGAAATGTCTTATTTTCGGTAGAATATGCACTAAAAGTATTTACGTATATAATTTGGTTTCAATGAATCACAGAATTTCCTGTACTTCTGTTTTTCTTGAATGATTGCATTTTATTGATCCCAGTCTATAACATTCTAAAATAACCTCATTATCATGCCTCAAACTTAGAAGCGGGTTGATGCTTGGGTTAAAGGAAGATTGATTAACCTAACCCTATGTTAGATTAGGTTACGGACTTGACTCTCACAATATATTTTTTTTAATTGTAGTAGTCTTATTTTGGCAGTTAGTGAATTCTTTATATAGATTTTCTTGGTATCTCTGTTTTTCTTTTGATTTTGGTTGAGGTGTACCATGCCTCCCCGCTGGGTAAGTCCATATATAAATCCGTGCCTCGAATAAATGACACTTTTTATTGAAACCAGTCTATGACATTCTAAAATAACCGCATTATCATGACTGAAACTTAGAAGCGGATTGATGCCTGGGTGAAGGAAGATTGATTAAGTTAACCCTACTTAACCTAGGTTATGCTAGGTTACTCACTTGAGTCTCAGAATATTTTTATTGTCATAGTCTGATTTTGGCTTTATTGTCGTAGTCTGATTTTGGCAATTAGTGATGGGATTTTGACTGGCTAAGAAATTCGCACCTGTGAGAAACTTTGATATACGTATATAGTGGCTCCTGGATTGTGGAATTCGTGGGGAATTAACCTCACACGCCACAACCGGGTGACTGGTTAGTGACGGGCTAGTCACGGGCTTTATTCGATGGAAATTGACACTTCATAGAGTTGAATATGGTGAAGAAAAATTATCATACCCATATGGTAATTTCGAAAAACTTTTCAAAAAATTTTACATATAATTTTACCTATATAGTCATTTACATTTAAAGTTAACAAGGTCAACAACCAAAATGCTTTAGTTCTTTACTTTCCATATTACCGAATTCTTTGGCTATATTTACTTTCGACAAAGATTAACCACTGCTTTTGAAAAGCTTTCTGGTCTTAGTATCAAAAGTGAATCAAGCCTGCACCTTTGGTTAATTAGTTAGAATGTAGTAATTTAAGAAATTAAAATATATATATATTAATTTAATATGAAACTTTTCTGATAATACACAAAATTTATTTAATTCAAATTAAATAAAATTCCGATAAGTTGTGCATACATATATATAATTTAAAATTTATTATTATATTGATTAATAATTATAGTAATTTAAAATTTATTAAATATTGATTAAGGATTAATTTAATTTGAATTTAAAGTCATATTTTCAATTAGAATTTATTTTTTCATGTTATTGTTGGCTCTTTTGTTGGCTATTTAATTATATTTCTCTATTTTGAAAACCTGTATTTCTTTTTGATATTCTCAAATTTAATTTTGATTGTAAAATTACTTTTTTACATATCAAGTCAACATATAATGAAGTTTTAACAAATCATTATTATGTTTTGCTCTTAAAATTTTGTATTTGAAAGAGATTGAGTTAAATATTTAGCTAGAAAATATCGACAAATAATCTAATTCATCTTTTACATATATGTCAAAAATTTATTAATATTAATAAAAATTATATTTTTCAAAATTTATTTTTTAGTTTTTTATTAATGATATCACTTTTTTTTGCTAAACTATATGAAAGAGATGAAGTTAAATATTTAACTGGAAAATGTCATCTTTTACATTCATGTCAATGACACCAATGAAAAACATATTAATATTAATACAAATCATATTTTCTTTAAAAAATAAAGTTTTTTTAATTAGTGAAATCACTCTTTTTTGCTAAACTATCATTGTTAAGTGGAAATGGTTTGGTACTTATTGCACTGAACTATAAATTTTCTGGGAAGGAAGACCAGAACGATAATGGAGACTAAAGTGACTGGCGTCCTGCTCTGCTATATAAAATGTTAAATGGTGGTATTTGGCCAAAATTATTTAGTACTCATTGCATTGAACTATGTCTATGCTCGGAACGATGTATTGAGTTAGTAGGGTTTGAATTTACATTCGTAATATTTTTATAGAAAGTTGGAGAAGAGAAATAATCGAGGGTCGGAGTAGAGTAATTTGGCCTACCGCAACAGCAACAACATGATCCGGCGGTGGCAACATAATTACAAAATAAGACCTAAGTTCTCTGGACTAATCATAATTAAAAAAAGTTAAACTTAATATATTAATATAATAATATATATTTTTTCACATTACAAATATACATTTGATTTTTGGTCAAAGGATAACTATTTAAAGGATAACAATAAACAATACAATTTTATATCATATTTTTAATTTTAATATGTAAAATAATAAAAAAATATTAAATTTATTACCTTAAAATATATTTTAATAAAAATTAATTTTCATTTAAATATAAATTATAAATAATATGTTGTATTTATATTTTTAAATTAATATTTATATCCTTAGTATAGAATGTTAAGGAAATTTGTGTTAAAACTTTTTTTTTCCTAATAATTATTTATATATATTTTTATGTGCTTCTTTTCTTATTTAATCATAACCTCTAATTTTTTTTAATAGTAAAAATGTTTTATTTTTATATTTAAGATTTAAAAGTATATAAAAATTCAATTTTCTTGAAATTTTCAACATATATTTTATTATTTTTTTATAAAGATATTTTATTACTTATTATTATTATTAGTGTTTTAGTTTCTAATTTTTTTTTTAACCATAGAGAATTAGTAAGTTGTTGCTTAGAAGATATAATGTTTTTTTTTAATGATATTTTTTACCAAATTATGTTTTACATTGTTTTGGGTGCATGCAACTTCAATCCATCATTATCTTTTTTCTTTATTTTTCCTCTCTTCTTAATAATATTTGTCCATTCCCAATATTTAGAAGAATTTCAATCCACCATTTATTTATTTTTCTTTATTTTATTTTTTAATATTTTTCCATTTGTAATAACTTCTATATAAATTAAATATCAAATGAAAATTCATTTTACAATGACTTACTAGTCAAACATCGCATGTCTAAATTCAAACTTGTGAATTCCTTCTTAGAGATGTGTTATTTTCTTTGTATGTAGATTTTGTAGTCATGCACTTGTCATTAATTGTAATATTGTGCATTCATCCATGAACATTAGATGAGGTTCAAGGTTACATTTTTCTTTTTTTGCTTTTGTGCTTTTTTGGCCCATTATAATCTAATATTGGTTAATGGATTATAGTTGTAACCTAATCTGGATTAGTGGATTAGGGCTTTAGACACCTAAAAGTTGCATTGTGGATACAGTTAAGTTAATACTTTGAAGAAGATAGATATGTGATTCTAAGTGAGAATATTTTCTAGATTAAGAAATTCCAAGCCAAATCTCAAAGAATGTGCATAGACCATATTAACAATATAACATTTGAAAAGTGAAATACACTTTATCCCATTTCAAGAGAAAAACACCCTTAAGGAATCTCTACAATACTTGTTGCTTCTTTATTATTATTTATTTATATAGGATGTCTATAAGATAATATCACTCAACTATCTAAACTCCTAATAACATGAATATTAGGCTCCACAAGTATTAATGCACACTCTATTGGAAGAAAACTTAAATGAACATATCTAACATTCAAATGACACAAATAAACAAAGAGAATATGCTTTATTAATAGTAAATCATTTTTACACACATAAAACATCTATGGGCTTTTTGTTGGGATAAATTTTTTTCAAGGGCCAAAGGACTTCAATAATTATTTAAGAGCTACAAACTAGTTTTCTTTTCCTTCTTTTTTATGGTTTTTCTTGATCCATTCAACATCTATTTAAATTTTGAAAAAGTATTTTGACCCAACATCCATTGCTAAAATTGCTTGGTCATAATATAGAAAAAATAAAAATATGTATCAAAAGTGGACTAAGGATGGTACCCCTTTTTTTTAGCTCATCTCATTACCAAAATATTAATAGATCTCTATATGACTTATTTGTAATTTATTGTTTCATGAGATAATTTAGAGTTGAGCAAGCTTCTTATTTTATCTTGATTTCCTTATTTCGGTTTCTAGGATAAATTCTCCATGTTGGATGGTGTGTGATTACATGAGTTTGTTCTTTGAATTCTTTGTTTAGATGCACAACAAAATTTGAAGAAAGAAATTGCACAATCATCATACAATTACATGATAACAATTGACAAGAACATGCCACAAAAGTGTTAAATAAAACCAACATAGTAAAGAACATTTATTTTGCAATTGAAATTTAAAGGCAGATGAATAATATCAACCATATCAACCATATGATGAGCAATTGCACATTAATGGTGGAAATTAATGTCACCTCAAGATAACAACCCAATTTATAATATTAACTCAGTATGATCCCAATAATCAAAAAGTTCCAAGGAAATTTTGTACAATGATAGGGTTGTTCAATCATGGAGAAAGAGGGAACAGAAACATAATTAGTCCTCACTACATTCATAGTAGAGTGATGAGGTTCCCACACTTGCTCTTGTCATTTCTAATATTGAATGACAGCTTGACATTGATAACAATGGCTAGGATGGTCCTTTGTAGCCCAATATTGTCACACCTCCCGTTGAATTTTTTTTTATTTTTTTTTTCGGGGATCGTATTATTATTTAATAACACCCAATATACCTCATTGGTATTCCTGGTATTCCCCAGAATACCTTAACCTTATTCTCTATAAGTTATTCACTTTGTTCTGAATAAGCTTCTACATTTCTCTCTCTTGATAGTAGTAGACAAACCTTACTTATAAAATACCTATTTCACTATTACCTACACCACTATACACTTCCGGTATAGTCTCTGACACTACAACTTTATTATGCCTATGTATTTATATCATGGGGTATTTCTTCCACATAATGTATGTGCAATTGTTATATATCATGTTTACCACATATAATTAAATTATATTTAATACATACTCCCACTATGTATATATGTATATATATATATATATAATAATCACCATGTATATATGTAATACCTATACCCTTGGTATATGACATCTACATGTAGATATATATATACTCCAATCACGAGTTTGAATGATCGTAACCATACATTACCTCTATATAAATATAATCCATATTTTATGCTTTAATAAAAGTGGTCCCACGCACTTCTAGACCCGTATGTATATATAAAACATCTCTTTTCTTCAAACCTTATTGACTCGGCGTATTCACTTATATACACATAAATCAGCTCTTTTTTTTTTATAATCTATCTTATAAAATGTATACCGTCCATCGTTGTGTTGACAACTCAATTGGACGTGGACTGTGATCATAATACATAATGCATATTTAAATAAATTTCAAGCACGTAGGTAGACTTGTATACCCGCGTGCCCTTTACGCTCATAGGGTTTTCCATTGCTAGCACCGAATATCTGAGTATCGGTCTTTCCCTCTCATAATTATTATGCGCCGTTTGAATTTCTAATCCTGACGTGTACCTCGTTGATGCCTTGTTTATTTTCGCCGCGGTGACTAAAATTATAATGTTCTAGTTTCCCATCAACCATTTCGTGTAATGATAAGTCAGACCTGAGTCTCGGCGAAATTGAGCTTTCCACTCATCCGACTCATTAACCGGAGGCGTTTAAGGTTATCATTTGGATTCTAATCGCATGCGTATTTCTGTGATTTCATACGAGGAGCGTATACCCCGTAAATTTTGTTTTGTTTAAAATATTCAGGTCGTACTGTGTGCAGGACGACAGAGTTTTACGTATGAATTGGTTTCTTTCTACTGGGATGGTTTTGCAGGTAGGGCGGTGTCGCTTTCCTGAGAAGAAGGTACTTTTTGCCAGCGTAACTTGCTACCTACTCCACAGAAATTGACGGTTGGCTGGCTACTTGTCAATTCTTGCCTGCTACCAGTACTAAGCCGGCTTCTGTCTCTGAACGTGAAATGGTTCCAGGGTTGCTCCCTTACCTTCACGCATGCGAGGTGTACTATCTTCCCCTACCCTCTCTGCGCCCTTCTCTATCACCTGGTACTCGCCCTGGACGTGGCAAAGTTTTCCCAATCGACCACAAGATTTTCGAATTTTTATGGGGCAGTGTGTTTAGGGTTGCGGGGCCTTCATCTTCTTTTTAAATTGGGAGATTTATGCCGAGTTATGCCTCTATCTCACGGCCATGTTCCATCTTACTCTGGCTCAGAGTTTTCAGTTGCTATGAAGGGTTGGATTTCCGGCCAAGCAGGATCGAGCGTAAGGTTTTCGTGTTTTTTTTTTTTTCTGCGTTGCATCGTTTGGGTAGTTTATGGCTTTCATGGCCCAAGTTAAATCCTGTGTTCTGGTTGTTTTTGTAGAGGGAGATAATCTCAGCCAGTTTATTGAGCGATTCTCTATCCATCGATGGATATGTGTGCTGCGCTCTGTTTACCATTCCCACTACGCTAAGCTATATATATATTTTTTTTCTTTTGCATAGTTGTTCGAGATTGTGCTGCTATAACCCTAGGGTTTCCCTCATATGAGTTTATCTTACCATACTATCACGCATCATCGTGTAACAATCCATTATCAGGCTGTTTCAATGTTTTATTCCCGCGTACATTGTTAATCTATTTTTGGTTTTCTGTCTTTGGTTTCCGGAGTCCCTGACAGGATAATACGAGGTTCGGCGATCAGTGTGGTTAGCATTCACACCGTCGGCGTTCTGGTCTGTCTGGCCAGTGCATAGAGTAACGCGGCACGAGGAGGAAACCCCAAATCACATTCGCAGGTAACCCAAGTTCGTGCTGACAGTTGCAGAGGTTGACGCCTCAGATTTATTAATCTGTGTTTTCATTCGACTGATAGTGTTCATACTCCACCGTGAAACATTTAAAGCTCATGTCAGGTTTTCTTTGGTAGGTTTTATTTTATATTTCTGAGTTGAAACTAACGAAATCAATCCGATTTACATTTCTTACGCCTGCGTAATTTCACTAACTCGATTCATGGTTTCCAGATCATATATTAGTCCGCGCCTTTGATATTTATGCATTTCAGTCTGACCCAATTTCGTTTCAGAGAGATTGAGAGTCAGCATGATAACTGAATTGTCGTCCCTAGTCTTCCGCGCGTAGGTATCATAATGTGTTTATTAGTGCAGGTGAACATGCCGAATAATAACATTTTAATCTCACCTAAGTCGTCGCACATAATAATTAAACTAAATTTCACGTTCCGTTCCAATGAAATATTTACAGTGGTGTGCCTTTATTTGAATTATGTCTGCGTCTCTTATAATTACTACAGTCATGTTTTATTGTAGTTAGACTTCATAACCATTCGTTTCGTCATATATGAATTTACATATATATCTCACTTTAATATATATATCGATGGCTCGTTTCATATATATAAGTATTAAATTTGTTTTAATGTTTCTTGTTAATAGATATATGAATCGTTTTCATATGTACATAGAATACTCATATATCTATAATTCCTTGGCGTTCACATGTTAAACTTTTCTATTGGTTGAGCGCTAGGGCGCGCTTGAAAATTTGGAACCATATACATGTTCATAACAATTATTTGTTATTATGTTTTAGACCTATCATAAATATTTTGCCATAACATGTATTTCGAAAGTTAGAGCTGCACTCAACACTCAAGATACACTATATTTGTTATGAATTTGGTAATACTTCTATAGTATATCTTCACTCTTTGGTTCAATAATTGTTCTTCAATTGTTTAGGATGGATTTCAAATTGCAATGTACACCTTTAATTGTTATAACGACCAGATAGAGTAGAAATACTCTTTTTCTATACAATTTCGAATATCGTATTCTGATATCTTACTTTCAGCTGGTTATATTTATACTATGCATACTTCAATGCTGTTACACTACTTTTAATTTTTAGCATACCTACAAGCACAAAATATCCTAGTTGTGTATACAGGAACAACATAATATTTAATGATTCATGGGGGATAAGTAACTTCAGATTTAAACCAATCCTTGGTTTAGAGATTCTGAAGTTTCTACCCTATGAACTTTCTGGTCTACAACTAAACAAAATCTGGAAGGTGAATGCCTAAGGATAGATTCTGTTAAATGTAGTACCAAAATTTCTCATTGTCATAAAATTCAATTTTATATGTAACCAATTCATACTGTAATAAGACATAGTAACAAGAAATTCAGAACATACCACACAATCTGCAAAATGACCAACCTCCCAACCTTAGAATCCTCTTTATCTCCCAGGATTCACCCCCGAGCAGAGATCACCTCCTAGCACAGATCAACCTCTGATCTGCTTAGGAGCAGCTTATTTAAGCTCATAATTCCCCAAAGCATATTTCTAATTCTGCGTCCAGAATAGCAGGATGCTTTCTTTCCTGTTTAGCCTAGGCTTCCCATCTTGGGATTCTTTAAAGTTGCTTTAAGCTTTTCCTCAGCTTTTCCAGCTTTTTCTCACCTCTTCCCAACTACTCCTCTTCATTGGAGAAATTTAGATTCCTCCTCAAATCTAAATAAATTTCTTTCAAGGATTTTTGAAAGATTTTTGGGGATTTTTTGCCTTATCCATCCTCATGGATTTGGAAAGTGATCTCAAATTCTCTTTTTGGTCAAAATGCACAATCATTTTATTTATTTCCTCAAATAAAATATGCAAATACATTCACACCATACTCATCCCTTGGGGTCCACCCACTTAGGATTAAAGTTCAAATGTCTAACTTTTAAAAATTCAACACACAAATTGGGGGATGTTACATATTCCCCCTCTGAAAATAAACACCGTCCTCGGTGTTGTTATTCAACTACTAGAGTTCATTTAAACAAAAATGGATATCTCTCCATCATTTCAGCTTCCCTTTCCCAAGTGGCTTCTTCAGCAGTAAAGTGCTTCCACTGCACCTTTACTCTGACCATTGTTCTGTTTCTCAATTCAATTTCTTCCCGCTCCAATATTTGAAGCGGTTCTGGCAGAAACTCCCCTTCTGGTTCCACCTGTAGAACATTCCAATCAACTATGTGAGAAGCATCATGCACATATCTTTTTAGTAATGAAACATGAAATACATTATGCACTCTAACATGGGGTGGTAAGGCCAGCTTGTAAGCTACTGGTCCCACCCTTTCTAACACCTCAAAAGGCCCACAATATCTAGGAGCCAGTTTTGCACAACTTCCTGCATAAAGTGTGCTCTTTTTGGGTTTAATGCGCAAATACACATGATCCCCCACTTTGAATTCTCGGTGCACCCTTTTCTTATCAGCATAGCTCTTCTGTCGGTCTTGTGTTGTCTTTATATTTCTCTGTATTTGTTTAACAATTCTTTCCATCTCTTGTAGTGCATCTGGTCCCAACACCAGTTTATCCTCTGGTTGACTCCAGCTCAAAGGAGTACGGCACCTCCTCCCATAGAGTGCCTCAAATGGACTCATCTTAATAGAGGATTGGTAGCTATTATTATAGGCAAACTCAGCTAGATGCAGATACTCTTCCCACTTTGATGGTCTATCCATCACATACATTCGCAACATATCCTCCAAGATTTGATTCGTCCTTTCTGTCTGCCCATCAGTTTGAGGGTGATAGGCAGTACTAAAATTCAGCTTAGTACCCATTCCTGCAAACAACCCTTTCCAAAACGCTGCTATAAACTTAGCATCTCGATCCGAGACAATTACTTTGGGAACTCCATGAAGCCTTACTATCTCCTTCAGGAAAACATTGGCTACTTGAGCTGTTCCGAAAGTAGATTTCACTGGTATAAAGTGAGCAGCTTTTGTGAGAGTGTCTACTACTACCATCACAGAATCATGTTGATACTTAGTCTTGGGTAATCCTGTTATAAAATCCATGGAAACTGTGTCCCATTTCCATTCTAAAATTGGCAGGGGAGTTAATAGCCCTGCTGGGTGTTGATGCTCAACTTTAACCAGTTGACATTCCATACACCTACTTAGATACTCTGCCACATCTCTCTTCATTCATGGCCAGAACAACTTCTTCTTCAAGGCTGTTAACATCTTTTGATATCTGGGATGTCCTGCATAGGGCTGTTTATGATATTCATCTAGAATTTATCTTTTCAGTGACTCTATATTTGGAATATACAACCTGTTTTTGTAATAGAGCAGCCCTTGTGGGTTTTTAGTGTAATCTGTTTTTTCCCTTGTCTGTAATTTTACCAAGAGTGCTTCATAGTGGGGATCTTGAGTTGCTGCTTTGCCCACCAATTCCTCTATCTCCATCTGGGCACTACTCCCAATGTTGTTTAAATGTTGACAAGCATTCCTACTTAAGGCATCAGCAACTTTATTTTCTTTTCCCTTGATATGTTTTATGTCCATATCAAATTCACTTAGAAAGGACAGCCATCTGGCTTGTCTTGCATTTAGGTCAGTTTGGGAAAAGAAATATTTAAGGCTAATATGATCAGTCATCAATGTGAACTTCTTCCCCAGCAGATAGTGCCTCCACATTTTTAAAGCATGAACAACAGCTGCAAATTCCAAATCATATGCACTATAATTCTGTTCATGTATTTTCAGTTTCCTAGATTCATAGGCAATGACTGAATTTTCCTGCAACAGGACTCCTCCCAACCCTTCTCTGCAAGCATCTGTACATACAACAAACTCTTTATCAGGATCAGCAATTTGTAATATAGGGGCTGAAATAATTTTTTGTTTTAACTGCTCGAAACTCTGTTGACATTGTTCAGTCCATACAAACTTGACACCCTTTCTTTGAAATGAGGTTATGGGATTTGCTATAGCAGAAAATCTCTCCACAAATCTGCGATAATAGCCTGCTATTCCCATAAATGATCTTACGGCTGAAACATCAGTGGGGACTGGCCATTCTTTAATGGCTTTTATCTTTTCAGGGTCAACTGCCAAACCTTTTTCAGAAATTATATGACCCAAATATTGAATTTTATCTTTATAAAATTCACATTTACTGAACTTGGCATATAGCTGATTTTCTTTCAAAGTTTGCAACACTATTCTCAGGTGTTCATTATGTTCTTCCTCATTTTTGGAGTAAACTAAGATATCATCTATGAACACAAGAACAAATTTGTCCAAATACTTATTCAGCACACTGTTCATCAGACACATAAATGTGGCAGGGGAATTTGTCAAACCAAAAGGTAGGACTACAAATTCATAATGCCCATACCTGGTTCGAAATGCTGTTTTGCTGATGTCTTCTTCTTTAATTCTGAGCTGGTGATACCCAGTCCTTAGGTCTATCTTGGAAAAGACTGAGGCCCCTCTCACTTGATCAAACAGATCATCAATTCTAGGAAGGGGATATCTATTCTTAATGGTGAACTTGTTCAGTTGACGATAGTCAATGCACATCCTGAAAGTTCCATCCTTCTTTTTCACGAATAAGACCAGTGCTCCCCATGGAGACACACTTGGTCTAATGTAACCTTTATCCAATAATTCTTGCAGCTGCATCTTCAACTCCATTAGTTCTGGCGGACTCATCCGATAGGGGGCTCGGGAAACAGGTGTGGCTCCCGGCACCAGATCTATAGAAAAGTCAATCTCTCGTTTGGGAGGGAGATGAGGACTTTCCTTGGGAAAGACTTCCTTAAATTCTCTAATGACTGGTATAGCATCCAATAATTCTTCCTCAGTTTGCTGTTCTATCTCTTCTACATGCACTGCATAGACTTGGTATCCTTTCCTAGCTGTTCTTTTCAACTGTAAAGCTGATATTTGTCTTACTGAAATAGATTTTGGTTTCCCTTTTAGTGTAAAAGGTTTCCCTTCTTCATCTACACAATGCAGGGTTTTATCCCAACAGTTCATTAGAGCTTTCTTCTTTTCTAGCCAATCCATTCCTATCAGCAGATCATAGGATCCTAATGGCAATATGTTCAAGTTTACTTCTGTTGAAAACCCATTTAATTGTATTGCTGTTTTGGGCAACTTATGAGCGACTTTTCTCTTAGTTCCAGTGGCCAGCTGTACCAACCATGACTGCTGAAATTTTTCAGGTTTAATTTTACATTTTTCTACAATTCCAGGACTAATGTAACTCAAAGAAGCACCTGGATCAATCAAAACAGTAATAGGTATGTCAGAAATCTTACCTTCCATTTCCACCATGGTTGCTTGATGTTCTGCCTGTCGATTTTCCAGGGCTGCACTGATGGTTGGTATATTTCTGGCTATGTCATTGACTGTTGTTGCCTCTCGCTCTCTGCTGATCATATGTATATTTCGATGGGGGCAGTCCCTCATCATATGGGGTTCTCCACAGCCCCAACACTTCAAAGGTTCCTTCATTCTGACTGTCCCTTCCTTTTTATTGTTCCCCTCTACTGGTTTTGAAACCACTTGGGACTGAGCAGTTTGACTTTCTTTTGGTTTGTTGAACTTTTTCCTTTGATGATCTCTACCAAAATTCCTTAAATATGCTGGTTTTGGTCTTTTGCCTTTGAACTCACCCTTGTTCAGCCAGCTCTTCCCTTGTTCCGCTTTACCTTTAAACTGCTGATAGCATAATCTTGCTTTTCTAACAGCTTCATCCATGGTCTTTGGGTTGTCAAATTCAATTTTCTCCTTGTAAACAGTAGGCAAACAAATTAAAAACCTTTGCACTTTTGCCTTTTCTTCCCTAATGTAAGGAACATACCTCAATAAATTAGTAAACTTAGTGACAAACTCATCAATAGTGAGCTGCCCTAGCCTAAGTTCATGGAATTCTTTTGCTTTATCGTCATAATAACGTTCATTCAAATAACGACTTTTGAACTTAGTCTGAAAATCTTCCCAAGTAACTGTCTTTTCATCCGTGGCATGCACCATTTTTGTCTCTTCCCACCAGAGTGTAGCTTTTCCTTGTAGCTGGTACACAGCTAATCTAGCCTTCAGATTGCTCTCATATTCATAGACTTGGAAATACTTGATCATGTTCAGCAACCAAGATTCAGCATCCTCCTCCTTCTCCCCATCATAGGAGGGAGGTTTGATCTTTCTAAATTCCCCTTGCAACTGTCTTTTCTGCTTATGTTGATTTCTAGTTGCATCCTCATCCTCAGATTCATCCATCTTTATTTTTCCAGAACCTTCGCCTTCCTGGCTGTTCTGGGAAGTTAGTTCTCTTATGAGCTTTTCCTGCTCCTTAATAGCTGATGACAACATGTCATTCTGGCTTCTCAGTTCAGCCAATTCTCGTTGCAGCTTGTGCAACATAGCCATTACCGGGGCATTGGGATCTGGAGTAGCAAACTCATCCCGCGGATCCACATAAATCCCTTCACCTTTAGCCATTTCAACTGTACACACTTACAACACAGATTAGCAAAATTTTACACAACTTCAAAAACAAAATATGTAATAAGTAGTGAGCACAAAATTGACAGCCCAATTTTTGTAACCGGTGCTCCGATACCATTTGTCACACCTCCCGTTGAAATTTTTTTTTTTTTTTTTTCGGGGATCGTATTATTATTTAATAACACCCAATATACCTCATTGGTATTCCTGGTATTCCCCAGAATACCTTAACCTTATTCTCTATAAGTTATTCACTTTGTTCTGAATAAGCTTCTACATTTCTCTCTCTTGATAGTAGTAGACAAACCTTACTTATAAAATACCTATTTCACTGTTACCTACACCACTATACACTTCCGGTATAGTCTCTGACACTACAACTTTATTATGCCTATGTATTTATATCATGGGGTATTTCTTCCACATAATGTATGTGCAATTGTTATATATCATGTTTACCACATATAATTAAATTATATTTAATACATACTCCCACTATGTATATATATATATATAATAATCACCATGTATATATGTAATACCTATACCCTTGGTATATGACATCTACATGTAGATATATATATACTCCAATCACGAGTTTGAATGATCGTAACCATACATTACCTCTATATAAATATAATCCACACCGTCGGCGTTCTGGTCTGTCTGGCCAGTGTATAGAGTAACGCGGCACGAGGAGGAAACCCCAAATCACATTCGCAGGTAACCCAAGTTCGTGCTGACAGTTGCAGAGGTTGACGCCTCAGATTTATTAATCTGTGTTTTCATTCGACTGATAGTGTTCATACTCCACCGTGAAACGTTTAAAGCTCATGTCAGGGTTTCTTTGGTAGGTTTTATTTTATATTTCTGAGTTGAAACTGACGAAATCAATCCGATTTACATTTCTTACGCCTGCGTAATTTCACTAACTTGATTCATGGTTTCCAGATCATATATTAGTCCACGCCTTTGATATTTATGCATTTCAGTCTGACCCAATTTCGTTTCAGAGAGATTGAGAGTCGACATGATAACTGAATTGCCGTCCCTGGTCTTCCGCGCGTAGGTATCATAATGTGTTTATTAGTGCAGGTGAACATGCCGAATAATAACATTTTAATCTCACCTAAGTCGTCGCACATAATAATTAAACTAAATTTCACGTTCCGTTCCAATGAAATATTTACAGTGGTGTGCCTTTATTTGAATTATGTCTGCGTCTCTTATAATTACTACAGTCATGTTTTATTGTAGTTAGACTTCATAACCATTCGTTTCGTCATATATGAATTTACATATATATCTCACTTTAATATATATATCGATGGCTCGTTTCATATATATAAGTATTAAATTTGTTTTAATGTTTCTTGTTAATAGATATATGAATCGTTTTCATATGTACATAGAATACTCATATATCTATAATTCCTTGGCGTTCACATGTTAAACTTTTCTATTGGTTGAGCGCTAGGGCGCGCTTGAAAATTTGGAACCATATACATGTTCATAACAATTATTTGTTATTATGTTTTAGACCTATCATAAATATTTTGCCATAACATGTATTTCGAAAGTTAGAGCTGCACTCAACACTCAAGATACACTATATTTGTTATGAATTTGGTAATACTTCTATAGTATATCTTCACTCTTTGGTTCAATAATTGTTCTTCAATTGTTTAGGATGGATTTCAAATTGCAATGTACACCTTTAATTGTTATAACGACCAGATAGAGTAGAAATACTCTTTTTCTATACAATTTCGAATATCGTATTCTGATATCTTACTTTCAGCTGGTTATATTTATACTATGCATACTTCAATGCTGTTACACTACTTTTAATTTTTAGCATACCTACAAGCACAAAATATCCTAGTTGTGTATACAGGAACAACATAATATTTAATGATTCATGGGGGATAAGTAACTTCAGATTTAAACCAATCCTTGGTTTAGAGATTATGAAGTTTCTACCCTATGAACTTTCTGGTCTACAACTAAACAAAATCTGGAAGGTGAATGCCTAAGGATAGATTCTGTTAAATGTAGTACCAAAATTTCTCATTGTCATAAAATTCAATTTTATATGTAGCCAATTCATACTGTAATAAGACATAGTAACAAGAAATTCAGAACATACCACAAAATCTACAAAATGACCAACCTCCCAACCTTAGAATCCTCTTTATCTCCCAGGATTCACCCCCGAGCAGAGATCACCTCCTAGCACAGATCAACCTCTGATCTGCTTAGGAGAAGCTTATTTAAGCTCATAATTCCCCAAAGCATGTTTCTAATTCTGCGTCCAGAATAGCAGGATGCTTTCTTTCCTGTTTAGCCTAGGCTTCCCATCTTGGCATTCTTTAAAGCTGCTTTAAGCTTTTCCTCAGCTTTTCCAGCTTTTTCTCACCTCTTCCCAACTACTCCTCTTCATTGGGAAAATTTAGATTCCTCCTCAAATCTAAATTAATTTCTTTCAAGGATTTTTGAAAGATTTTTGGGGATTTGTTGCCTTATCCATCCTCATGGATTTGGCAAGTGATCTCAAATTCTCTTTTTGGTCAAAATGCACAATCATTTTATTTATTTCCTCAAATAAAATATGCAAATACGTTCACACCATACTCATCCCTTGGGGTCCACCCCCTTAGGATTAAAGTTCAAATGTCTAACTTTTAAAAATTCAACACACAAATTGGGGGATGTTACAAATATTTTGTGAATGACCACCATCCCATGGTTGTTTGATGCTATTGGACTTGTATTTTCTAAATTGAACAACATTTCATGTTTTATTTTGTAATGAATTTCTCATAAAATTCTTATATGGCCAATTGATTGAATTTAATTTGCAGGGTAATTTTGATTTTCATTCAACTTAATTTTAATTTTAACTATTTGTAACTATATATTTATCTATCTTATTCATTTATTTATTAATAATTTACTTATTAAAGAATACAAATTCTATAAATCCTAAACCCCTTACCCCATTTCTAAGATAAGATATTTAAACCTTACACTTCTTACAAAAGGTAAAAACTTCTACCAAATTAATGATTGATGTTAATTTGAAAATAAGTATTTTATTACAAATTCATACTATTTTTCTATATAATTTATTTATTTATATTAATAATAAAATTTATCATATATATATGTATGTTTAAATTTTTATTTGGTTAACATAATTTAATTTTGAAGTTATAGAAAAAGGATCTATCTATAAAGATTTGATTCCCAAGCTTATAAAGGTATACATATTCTACTCAATTTTTAAGATTTTTGAACCTTTGACATCTTAAAAGCAACCACATGTTCTCAACTATTAAACCCAATTAAACCATATCCATCAACCCACCCAAAATCGCTATACTAAAAACATGTCTATAGTTCCATAAACAAAATTTTAAATCTCACGTAACCTTAAATTTTTTCAAAATAACACTTAAAGAAAACCTAATAAATAATGTATATATTAATATTTTTACTATAAATTTATAATCAAATACTTTTATATACAATAATTTTATTATAAATTTATAAATATTGTTGATTAATATTCTTTAAACAACTTGCATTCTTATTATAAATATTATTTAAATAATAATAAAAATTTATTTCCACACATATAATTACAAATTAAAAATATATTATTTAAATAATAATAAAAAAATATTTCCACACACATAATTACAAATTAAAAATAAATAAATATTTTCGAATGCGTGAAGCACTTGTACAGTGAAGTCATGTACGCCCGAAATGGCACTAATTTCATGTAGCCGCATAATTACCGCATCTACCTCCGCAAAGAACTATGTCTCAGGTTTTGCACTCGTACGATTATGCCCACAATCTATAATCAAAATATTAATGCCTCTTTGTGAGGATAATTGTTTTGCTACTTAATGAAGTTGATGACTCGTGTGAGAATTATACTCCAATTCATTCGTATCTTCTTCAGTTATTCAACTCGCATACCATCCCACCAATCAATCGATACTGTGTCAAGCTTCATCTCAAAGACATTCAATCTCATTACTTGAGCTTGAATGGCATCGTGCTCTTAAATTACACTAAAATGCAGGGAATGGCAGACACACGCTTCATGGCGTTAACATTGCCTCGTTCGCATTCCCGCAAGGCAGGAAAACAAATGTATTTCCGAGACTCAACACATACTCCCATTACAATACGAAGAGTAAGGTGAACAAGAAGCACTGTGGAAGAGGAGAACTCAAATAAGAAGCTCCTCAAAAATACCCCCACAAATTCAAGGTAAGATTTAAGAAACTCTTAACGCATTTATATGCCATTTGCTTTGTCACTATTAAATGCTTATATACTTGTCGCAATGACACCGAGCAATTCAACATACCCCATTAATGGCCGCCCGTGTATGTATCGTTCAATTTGAACAGCTTTGGGCCGCACAAACATGTTCTATTGAATTGTGAGTCCACCAAGTTTGAACAAATGACTATCATATATGAAAAAATCTAAACTCCTTAAACAAAAACCTTCCTTCTCAATCCCTCATTTAACGTATATTTGGTTGACCCGAGACCGTGAGATGGATTGCCACCGAAAATTTCTCGTATTTTTGTGAGTCTTCGGTTTTAAAACAATAGAATAAATGTTCAAAATAATAAAACTAGGATTATTCATGCTTTTTATAAACATGCTCCCTAAGTTTTGAAATAATTCATCGTTTATCGCATTTATGAAATACTTGAGTCGTAAAGCATTCAATACGTGTGAAGCTAACACTTATATGGCCAAGGAAGCTTAAATTGATATTCTACCCCGCATTTTAAAATGTTCACAATGATTAAAATCTTACAATACAAGCAGTATCACTAACTAGAAACTCTCATCTTGGAAAATTGATAGTTGTTAGACTTGAACACATTTTGAGATACACAATGTTTATAAATATATTTTTAAATTTCTATATTTTCAATAAATATTTTTTCCCATGAATACTTTTTTCCTAATGAAATATATATGTGCAGTGGAACTAATTAGCATTTTCATTCACGTGGGATGGTGCCCCAGAAGCTAGATTTTGTAGTTAAATTTATCCAGTCATGATTGCTTACTACAACAATACCCACTAAGAGCTCAACACATTATTAGTTATGTGAATTTTTCTTTATTTTTTGTAAATTATGGGTCTATCTGCTATCTATAGTAGAAACATAGATTACGCTAATGCCTTGGAGGCGCAATATTATTCACATGTTCAGAAGAAGTTGAGGAATAGCCGACAACAATAAATTAGTTCTACTTCCCTAGAAAAGAGAACACAGGGGAGAGGCACAAGAGGGGAGAGTGTTTTTAACAAAACCAAAGTAAGAAGACAGGCCACAGTTCGGGAAAGGCCACGAGCTCGAACATATGGAGAATACAGAGAAACAAAAGAAGTCAAACTTAAACAAAGAATTAGAGGGCGGGATTGCTGTAATATCACCACACAACACCTAGGCTGCATCAGTCCTTCGATTCGAGAAGATCTAGCGACGATGAGGAGGGGACCGCCTTTGGGGCAATGTGCAGGTTGAGGGGCACCGAGCATCTTTCGACCTTAACGATGTAGGCGTGTCGAGAGCTTTTTCAAAATGTATGAGAGGGAGCCACCGTCAATGAAGTGCATGTGGCACTTCTTCACGTACGCGACAAATTTCCTTCCACACAATCCGACGCCGCTCGTTTTTGTTGTTGCTCGCTCTCGAAGGGCGATGGCAAGAAGCGCCTGGTGCCACGAAAGCCAATGGTCTTGTCGATGTCTCTCTTGGTTTACAGCCCAGATCCACGATCCAATCGAGGAAGAGTCGACCTCTCCGAAGGAGTTTCTCCGTACTCGATGTAAAGGTGGTTTCATGTCGGTGTTATACGCCTTGCATGACAAGGTCGGTATTGTCCAAGATAAGTGCTACCGCGTACCGGTCGGGGTCTCAAATTTCGTAGCAATGAGGCGAGAGGATGAGTAGCCCTAGTGCTTTATCACCACTTGCAGGCAGAGAGCGGCGGGGGAAGGCGGAGGTGAAGCAGGATGAAGAGGAGGGTGAGGCAGAGATGAGGGTCACCAGAGACAGCCTTCTTGTGGAGGCCGATGATGGCAGGCAGCGAAACAACAGATAGGACAGGAAGAACAGAGTGAGGAGATGAACAGGGTGAAGCAGGTGTAGCTGTCCGGGCAAGCGATCAGAGGCACGTTCGATGGGTCGTTCGACGATGCAAGGAATACCCTGAGTGGTGCATACATTTGAGAGCAATCGAAGCACGCGTAGGATCAATCGGTGGGCGAAGCAGTGGGGGTTCACATTAGAGAATTGATTGGGAGGACGACGAATATAATGGATCGACCGCTGCACCCAGAACACTAATGCGAGACATTTTTGTTTTTGTCAGCTTGCAACTATTATGAATCCCGGCCCGCTGAGGTGAGTTTGTTAACCCAACAATCGGCATGGCTAAAGCCCGCTAACCATCGGCCTTTCTCCCAACCGGCCGAGAAGGAGCATATGCCTCTCGGAATTGTCAATATTGCTGATCTTTGTAGATTTTTGTTGATGCGCTCAAAAATCGGATACTTACAAACACTGCACTGCGTGATTTTCCTCGACAATCTGTAGCGACGTGGCAGAATTCTTCAACAGAGGGCCAAAATTGTGATGTATGGCAATGTCAAACCCGTGAGTCAGACATCGAGTTCGGCTGCATTGTTATGTAATAAATGTTCCCATAGTAGATCCGCAGAATCATGCTCAAAGCTATGAAGACCCTCCGAAACCCGCATTGCTAGGATTATCCTTGAAGTCTGGCTGCTGAGTTTAATAATGTTGGGACCAAGAGGGCGCGCGCCCAAGGTGGAGGCGAAGCGAGAGGGATGAGGGGAGCGAAGAGAGAGAGACGAGAAGGAAAGAATGAGCATTCCTCCTTTCTAGGGGGGGAGGAGGGGTCCAGAGCTTGGCTATGGGAAAATAAATTCGTTGCTTTTGATGAGAAGAATATGTTTTTCCTTGTTAGCCAAGTTTTTGAAGATTCGAGGAATTACTTTATTTATATGCCCAACACATTATGCCCGGGAGAATATTCCATGCCATATTAATGAGGAGCGGGAAGAGAAGGAGGTGTTAGAGGTTTAAGGAGATGAGGATGGAGGAGGATTACCATCCGAGGTTTGAAGACAAAGGGAAAGTCAATTCCAAATGAGATGGAGGAAAATTGATACTCATGAGTAAGTGATTGCGCTTTCGAAGTTGAGTTGCAAGAGCAAGTATAATTTTACCCCACGAAGCCTGAGAGATTTTCCCAAGTCGGACTCTTTATGCATGAAGAGCTATGAAAGAGGAATTTTAGGCCAGTGATTCTATTTCCGAGTCTTTTCCATTTGCTGTCTGTAGAGATGGGGTCGGTCCAAGAGGAGACCGAGGCCCTTGATATTGAGATGCCTTGTCACATGGAACACCATCTCGAGTTTATTCATTCGCCACATCCTCTTTTTTGAATTGCCTCTCGACAGCTCCTCTGAAGAATCTTCAGACCGGGGTGGTTATTCTGTCATTTCATTGGGGTCCAAACCGACCACCAATCCGTAAGTTTTAACCGAAACTTTGGACAACCTTTAAGGTCTTCCATTTGTCCGTAGTTGGGAGGAAGATGTCACATGAGCTTGAGGCGTTGTTCCTGCTATCATCCCAGAAATGCATTTCCATTGCACACTTCCAAAATAGTGGTCAATGAGAGTTCTATTATCCCAAGCTCGGTTCCGAGACGGAACCTTGAGATTGCCTTAGAGTCCGACTGGTGAGTCGATGATGCGTTGGAGCATACTATTTACGCCCAGCTTCAGGATGTGGTAGGATTGGTAATTCAATGCCATCATGTTTTTCTCCCAAGATCTTTTACCAAGGAGACTGGATCGTTGAGATCGAGACCACCAGCCTTTTTTGGCTTGGAGAGTTTACTCCAGGAACAAGGGCCTATTTAACATTATTCGCATTGCTCTTCCAAAGGAAATCTTTGAAGCTTACCTGGTTAGGAGATAGATCCTGGGCTGCAATGGGAGCATTGTACTGAGATGGCTTGTAAAGGTATCAGACAAGTTTACGAAGTTAAGGAGCAGAAGGTCCAATTGGAAATTTTTTGAAGCTAGGACCAGGGATTCTGTATTGCCCTAGCTAGGGTTTATCGCTTAGAACACCTAAATATTTTAGAAGTAGCTGAGTTGGAAGCAAGAATGGTGATGTTAATTTGAATGGCATTGGAAGTGTTTAGGAAGCATGTTTGGACCTTATGTCATAGTAATGTACTTCAACCCGAGGCCCCGAAAATCATTCAGAATGCCCCGAAGGCAAGGGATTCTTTATCAAAGCGGGAGTGCTCATGACATAAAAGACCATCCACAAATTGTTATGGAGATCGGGGGTTAGTAGAGATTAAGGCCACCGACACGGCCATCGTAGACAGCGTATATGAGTGCATGAAGGCCTTCGCTAAGATAACAAAAGAGAAGGGCGAAAGAGGGTCCTCTGTCCCATGCCCCCGAGAGGGTTGACAGACAAGGAAGGGGAGCGCCGAGGAGATGGAGAAAGCCTCGATACTAAAGTCAGTGATCCAATTTATGATGTCTTTGTCAACCAGTGGTCGTCATGATATTCCTTATAATTCCAATTGATTTTTTTGAAAGCTGACACATCCATTTGGATGAGCATACCAAGCTTGCTTTGATCCTTGAGAGAGTGATGACTTCTTGGAGAGAGGATGATGTTGTCCAAGATTTTCTTCCTACCTCAGTCAGCTTAGAAGTAGATGAGAAGTGAAGGAGAATTTTGATGTTGACTAGACTTTTAGAGATGATCTCATAGATATTGTAGGTACAAGGTTTAAACTCATTAGAGTTCATTTTATCAGATTTGGAGATGAGAGGAAAGGTTGTATTGAAGATTTAAGGATGGATCTTTTGAAGACGAGATTTATTATCATTGCTAAATCCTTGTCTTTGATCAAAGGCCAACAAAGTTGAGTAACTGGTCAAACCATCCTGGACGTGGTTTTCCATTACATGGAATGATGTCTTCTTCCACTTCAAATTTATTGTTATCTTTTTTAGCAGCATTTGGTTATGCTTTCTAGTTGGTTATTGTAGACGCCTCAGGATTTTCGTGGATGTCTTCCTCATTGGTTGCTATTGTTCTTTGTAAGGATGGCCCTGCACGATCAAGTGATAACAACTTCAATCTCACCATTTATGCTAAGATAAGGCCCTCTCACTACTTTATGTAGACTGAGTGATTCTGTTGAATTTGCTGTGTTGGATCTTAGATCAAAAGATAAGTTGTTGTCGTTAAAGAATTTGGATTTCATTTGTATTTTTCTACATATTGTTTATAGAATGAGAAGTTGAGTTAATTTATTATATGATACAATTTACTTGAATAAAGTATAAGGAACTATATAAAGATTATGAAAATCATTGAATTTTTACATATTTCATATTTAGAAAGAAAATAGAAGTTTAATATTGTTAAAGAATATGGATCTCACTTATATTATATTTCATTTATAAAATTATTAGATAATTTAACTTGTGGTTACGATAAAGCTTCTTCAATAAAGAAATAATTAATATAATAAACCACACAAGATTTAAGACTTATCTTTATCTACACTTTAGTTAGAAGTTTCATAAGATGAGTGCAAACAAAGGTAGGTGTTTTTTAAATGATTTCGTTGTTTCTTATTATAATACCTTCAGCCGGTACTAAATTATATAATTTTCGGTAATTTTTCTAATGCGATAAGACATTCGGAATATTAATGTCACGTTCTAATGACTAGGTCATAAGCAACCTCATAACAATTTCTATGGCTCATCCACACACTCCTTCTCTCTAACGAAGATACAAGTTCTCCAAATAGATTCAACCCTCATGCACAAACTCTGTTTCATACCTACAATTGATAGCGATCTTGCCCCCATCATCTTGATAATGAGTTGTAAGAATAAATGGGCAAAAATACAACTTGTCGTAATGTACACAAATAAAAATATATTTTATAGAAGGGGCACCTGTTAAGGTCATGATATCCACTTGATAAAATGATGAGTGATGATTAAGGGTTGAAGTGCAGCTTGCAGTTAATGGTTTGAATGAGTAATCAGATGCATATATTCAAGTCACAATAAAAAATCAAACATCATTGTTTTCATGACATTAACAAAGTACGTAACGGTCACCATTAATCTTCCTCCATACATAACTACTATTGCTATTACTTTCATTATCCATTTCAAAACTCATTTTCATATCTGTCTTTAATTGAGGACCTAATGGTTAAAAACATGCTTCCTTTTAAAAGGTGATTCTTCAAATCTAGAAGGTGGTAAGTATGTACACCTATGAAAACTTAGTAGTCAAATTGTTGTGTGAATATGATTCTAACTTAAAATATTTTAAATAATTGAAGAAAATTACATTTAACCTTTAAATTTTTCTTATTACTTAATATATACATAAAACTAGAATAAATTTAACACTATAACTTGTAACATTTTATAAATTATTTAAATTATTATATTCTATGAAACATAAGAGAGAGATTTTGAGTGGGACTAATGATTAATAATAATTATAAATTCAATTTGAGAGAAGACATGCATATTTAAATTCTCTATACTTCAACCCATTAACATTTTTCTACCCATCATTAATAAAAATGAATTATTTCCAAAAATTATCTATAAATAATAACATTTATTTATTTTTGGAGGAAAAAATCATAATTATTGAACTAAAAAATAAGAACAAAATTACATATTAGACAAGAAAATAAGCACCAGTCATGCGTCTGATGTGATTGATGAACAATAAAAGAAAAAGGCAAATTTACATGAGTTTTCTTACAATCATAAGTGTCAAATATTGTAAGCTTCTTCTTTCTATTGCTCAATTACTTTAATCTCTACCAAAACTATAAATTAAAATATTATTATACTTACCATTCATACCCCAAAAATTGAATTAACAAAACTGAAATTTAAATTATATTAAAAATCATTAATAAATGTAGCAAAATTTTCAAAACTTTCATTTAAAACAAACAAAGCTCTGTATATAATCTAAAATTCAAATGAAACTGAGATTATATTAAAAAACATGTTAATAATGCCTTTATTGTAACCAAAACAAAACTAAAAACTAAACTTACTCTCTAATTTTCAAAAAGGCAACGAAACGAAACATGACCAAATGAACTTTCACACTTTGATATTAAAAAACCGGAGCGTCCAGCGTATGGGTGTTTTTCGATCACGATCTATACCTAAGGTCTCCTCAAAGGGAATAACGTCTTACGGTTCACCTCGTAACCTCGGGTAAAAAAAGAAAATTGAAGTTCAAGACATTGAATCCCGAGGACCAATTGAATATAATTGATTTTGTCGATTGTAAATAATGAATGTGACTAGGGAGGCGCGAGGTTAAGCGAAGATATAAACTGAATTGTAGAGATAGCCAACGGTGTGAATGATCTTTGATGGGTCGGTGATCCACCGTCCGATAGATTTCAACCCAAATTTATTTGGTGGAATGATCTTTTATCGGTCACCGATTAAATGTTAGATAGAATTGGACCGTTCACAAAGCTTAATTACCGCCTGCGTGCCAACTTTCTTTATTTAGTTCATCAATCCTCTTCTTCTTGCACTGCAATGCGCCTCCAACTTTTTGCGCTCTTTTGCTCTCTGTCTCTCAGGCGAAGCGGTGATGTTTTGTGGAGCGCTCTCGTCGTTTGCTCGGTGGTTTCTTTGATCTGTATCTGTGGCTCTGTGTAATGAAAGGAGCCTTTTTGTTTTGTATCTGTGGCTCTGTGTTGTAAATTACCGTATATGTGTACTTCGTTAGTTCGTTTGTTGTTGTTTGTCTTTCTGTACTTGCTTTGTTGTGAGGGTTTGAGGAGATGGAGACAGACAAATACCAAGCAAGAAGTCTTGAGAAGCACAATCAGAGGAGGCATAATAGTTGCAGATATGAAGATGAGATCTTCCATGGGCCCAATGGTATGGAGAGTCTCTTGTCAACTGAATTTTACCCATGAGAGAGATTCTAAATTTTTATTACTATGTATTGATATGTTATTACAATGAAAAAATAGAGATTAGGTTCGTTTGTTTCTTTTTTCTTTCTTGCTTTGATTATTGCAAGTCTTCGATCAATTGATTATTATTTGGAATATTAATTTATTTTACAGGAAGAATGGGAATCACACAGACGCAATCATAAGAGGAGAGTAAAGCAAGAAGAAGGACAACCATGTACGATTTAAATGATACTGGCAGAGAATATTTTTAGCTTTTCTTTTGTTTGTTTTTCTAATATTTTTATCTTTCAGTTCCGTTTCCCTTCGAAGCAAAGAGAGCGTTCAAATTTCTATGGAGAAATGGTTGTTTCACGTAGCATTTAAGAAACAACAAATTTGCAAAGAATTGCTAATCGAAGAATTCAGGTACCTACAATTTATTGGCTTTTTTTCAGCATAAAATGAGTCATTAAAGGAATGTCTTATTTTTGTGAATATGTACCAAAGTATTTACGTATATAATTTGCTTCTAACAATCGCTAGAATTTTCATTGTTTTTCTTGAATAGATTGCATTTATTGTCCCACGATAATATTCGGTAAATAACTCTCATTATCATGCTCTCAAACTTAGAAGCGGTTGATGTTGTTGGTAAGAAGATTGATTAACCTAACCCTGTTAGATTAGGTTAGACCTGAGTTCCATAATATATATTTTTTTAATTGCAGTCTTTATTTTTGCTAAAGCAGAATTTCTTTATATAGATTTTTCATATCTCCTGCTTTTGATTTTGGTTGAGGGTACTATGCCTTCATTGGTAAGTCCACATAAACTCTGTATTTCATTAAATGACACCTTTATTAAACCAGCTTACGATATTTCAGAATAAATTTATTTATCATGACCCAACTTAGAAGTGATTGATGCCTGGTGAAGGAAGATTGATTGTTAACTCCGCTTAACCTAGGCGAAATAAAGTTATCGTTTTATTCCGCAAGAATATTTTTATTGTCATATTCTGATGTATTATTGTCGAATTTATTTAGCAATTAGATGGATTGATTCATGGGTAACGTATAATTTATAAATTTACATACGACATAGTGGCTCCTGGATTGTGGAATTATGTAATTAACCTTCACGCACAAATCGGTGATTGGTTAGTGACTTATTTTATTCGATGGAAATTGACACTACAGAGTTGAATACAGAAGAAAAATTATCATACCCATATGGTATTCAAAAACTTTTCAAAAATTTCATATAATTTACCCATATAGTCATTTACATTTAAAGTTAACAACCTCAACATCCAAAATGCTTTAGTTCTTTACTTTCCATATTACTTCTAATTCTTTAATATATGCATTTCTTTTATTAAAGATTAACCACCGTTGAAAAGTCAGTCTAGGTAGATCAAAGTGAATCAAGTTCGCACCTTTTGGTTAATTAGTTAGAATGTAGTAATTTAAGAAATTAAAATATATATATATATATATATATTATTTTAATATGAAACTTTTCTGATAATACACAAAATTTATTTAATTCAAATTAAATAAAATTCGGATAAGTTGTGTGCACACATATATATATATATATATATAATTTAAAATTTATTATTATATTGATTAATAATTATTATAGTAATTTAAAATTTATTAAATATTGATTAAGGATTAATTTAATTTGAATTTAAAGTCATATTTTCAATTAGAATTTATTATGTTATTGTTGCCTCTTTTGTTGGCTATTTAATTATATTATTTGAAACCCTGTGATTTCTTTTTTGATATTCTCAATTTAATTTTGATTGTAAAATTACCTTTATATATCAAGTCAACATATAATGAAGTTTTAACAAATCATTATAATGGTTTTAAAATTTTGTATTTATCAGGATTGAGTTACGATGTCGGAATATCGACAACAATCTAATTCATCTTTACATATGTTGCAATTTATTAATATTAATACCAATTATATTTTTCAAAATTTATTTTTATTTTTTTATTAATGACATTACCTTTGCTAAACTATATGAAAGAGATGAAGTTAAATATTTAACTGAAAATGTCATTCATATATTCATGTCAATGACACCGTCGAAAAACATATTAATATTGGTAAATCATATTTTCTTTAAAAGGTTAATTAGGAAATCACTCTTGCTAAACTATCATTGTTAAGTGGAAATGGTTTGTACCTATTGTAATCAACTACAATTCTTCGAAGGAAGACCAACGACAATGGAGACTAAAGTGACCGCGCCCGCTCGCTATATTAAATGTTAAATGGCATTGGCCAAAATTATTTAGTAATTTTTATTGTACTGAACTACGTTTGGCGTTTCAACGTGGCGTATTGAGTTAGTAGGTTTAACCATATTCGTATATTTTTTATAGTGTTGGAGAAGAGAAATAACGAGTCGGAGAGTAATTGCCTACCACTATAGCAACAACATGATCAAGCGGTGTAAATATACTGGTGTAACAAGACCCGTTTCTCATGGACTAATCATAATTAAAAATAACTTAATAAAGTTTTCAATATAATAATATATATTTTTTTCACATTACAAATATACATTTGATTTATGGTCAGTTGATAACCATATTTAAAGTTCGAATTTATTAAATCAATGCATCCCCGCAGATAAATAATAAATAATACAATTCTGTACGTATTTTTTTAATTTTAATAAAATAATAAAAATATTAAATTTATTATTTTAAAATATATTTGAACAAACGTATTTTCATTTTAATATAAATTATAGTCAATATGTTATATTTATATTTTAAATTAATATTTATATCCTTAGTATAGAATGTTAAGGAAATTAAAAGTTAAAACCTTTTTTTTTTAATAATTATTTATATATATTTTTATGTGTTTCTTTTTTCTTATTTTTAATTACAATTTAATTTTTTTTAATAGTAAAAATATTTTTATTTTTATATTATTTAAAAAGTATATAAAAATTCAATTTTTGAAATTTTCAACATATATTTATTATTTTTTTATAAAGATATTTTTTTATGACTTATTAATATTATTAGTGTTTCTTAAGTTTCTAATTTTTTTAACCATAGAGAATTAGTAATTGGTTGCTTAGAAGATATAACGTTTTTTTTTAATGATTTTTTTATCAAATTATGTTTTACATTGTTTTGGTGCATGTAACTTAATCCATCATTATCTTTTTTCTTTATTTTTTTCCTCTCTCTTCTTAATAATATTTGTCCATTTCAATATTTAGAAGAATTCTAACCACCATTTATTTATTTTTCTTATTTTATTTTTTTTTTATTATTTATTTTTAATAACTTCTACAATTAAATATCAAATGAAAATTATTTTACAATGACTTACTAGTCGTAAAACAGCATTATCATAATAACAATTCAACCAGAATTTTCCAGAGACGTTATTTTTGTAGATTTTTTGTAGTCATGCACTCTGCTGTAATAATTAATATTGTGTATTCATCCATGAACACGATGAGAACGATGTTGTATTTTTTTTTTTCTTTTTTTTTTTTTTTGCCCATTATAATCTAATATTGGTTAATGATTATAGTTGTAACCCCAACTGATGAGGATTAGGCTTTAGATACCTAAAAGTTGCATTGTATACAAAGGTTAATACTGAAGAAGATAGATAACATTCTATGAGAATATTTTCTATCAAGAAATTCTGCCCACCCCTATTTTATGTGTATTTGTCATTGTTGTTGCTGTTCACATTTTACTTGGATTTGTAGGTATTTTGCATTTTCTATATTCCTAATCTCAAAGAATGCAGAATCATATTAACATATTATTTGGCAAGTGAACACACTTTATCCTATTTCAAGAGAAAAACACTTGAAGTAATCACAATGCTTGTTTCTTCATTATTATTATTATTTACAGGGATGTCTAAGGAGAATCAATTAACTATCTAAACCCTAATAAACATGAATAGGCTCCAAGGTATTAATGCACAATCATTGAAGAAAACTTAAATGAATATATCTAACATTCAAATGACACAACAAACAAAGAGAATATGCTTTATTAATAGTAAATCATTTTCATATACATAAAAACATATGGCGGCTTTTTGTTGGGATAAAATTTTTCAGCCAGACCTAATAATTATCATAATAACTTACCAGATTTATTTGTATATGTTGTACCTTCTTTAATTTTTTGCCTCCTACAAGCTATGAGTTTCAAGACCCCATTAGAGTTTATTTTCACTTATTTAAGAGCCACAAACCAGTTTTTCTTCTTTATGGTTTTTCTTGATCCATTCAACATCTATTTAAATTTTGAAAAGTATTTTGACCCAACATCTGGTCACAAAATTGTTGTCACAATATAAAAATAAAAATATGTATCAAAGTGGACTAAGGATGAAAATTTTTTTAGCTGGCTCATCTCATTAGCAAATATTAACAGATCTCTATATGACTTATTTGTAATTTATTGTTTCATGAGATTCTTAGAGTTGAGCAAGCTCTTTATTTTATGTTGATTTCCTTATTTGGCTTTTCTAGGATAAATTCTCCATGTTGATGGTGTGATTACATGAGTTTGTCTTCTGAATTTTGTTTAGATGCACAAACAAATTTTAAATAGAAAGAAAATTGCACAATCATCATACAATTATACGGATAACAATTGACAAGAACATGCCAGCAAAAAGTGTTAAATAAAAACCAACATAGTAAAGAAATATTTATTTTAAATTGAAATTAAAGGCGTATGAATAATATCAAACATATCAAATGGCATGATGAGCAATTGCACATTAATGGTGGTACTAATGTCACCTCAAGATACAGCCTGGTTTATAATATTAACTGTAAGAGGATCCTAACAATCACAAAGTTCAAGGGAAATTAAAGCAATGATAGGTTGTTCAATCATGAAAGAGTGTTTAACATAATTAGTCCTCAATATATCTATAATAAGAGTGATGAGTCTCCACGACTTATTTGCTGCTTCTATTGAATGGACAACATTGATAACAACAATAGTGGTCCTTGTAGCCCAATACTTTGTGAATGACCACCATCCCATGGTTTTTTGATGCTATTGGACTTGTATTTTTCTAAATTGAACAACATTTTCATGTTTTATTTTGTAATAACTTTGCACTTTATATACACCGATTGAATTAATTTAGAGGTAATTTTGATTTTCATTGAACTTAATTTTACTTTAACTTATTTAATATATATTTATTCATTCGTCCATTTATTTATTAATAATTTACTTTATTAAAGAATACAAATCTTACAAATCTCAAACCCTCATTTCATTTAATATATATTTAAGCCTTTTACACTTTTTTTTGCTAAAAGGTAAACTTCAACAAATTAATGATTCATGTTAATTTAAAATAAGTGTATTTATTGCTAAATTCATAATAACATTTTTCTATATAATTTATTTATTTATATTAATAATCAAATTTATCATATATATATATATATATATATATATATATGTATGTTTAACTTTTTTATTTAATAACAAAATAATTTAATTTAAGTTATAGAAAAGGATCTACATATAAAGACTTGATTCAGAAAGTTTATAAAGGTATACATGTATTCTTACCCACCTTACATTTGAACCTTGACATCTTAAAAAGTAAACTTTCGCATGTTCCTAACCATTAAACCCACTTAAACCATAAAAGTATCCACAGAACTCACCCAAATCGCTTATACTTAAACACGTCTATAGTTCCATAAACAAAATTTTTAAACCTAATAACAAAGAATCCTTAAATTTTTTCAAAATAACACTTAAAGAAAACTCATTGCAATAATGTATACATAATACTTAATATAAATTTATAATCAAATAATTCTTTATATACAATAATTTTATTATAAATTTATAAATATTGTTGACTATTCTTTAAAACAACTTGCGTTCTTATTATAAATATTATTTAATAGCAATAAAAATTTATTTACACATACATAATCATAAATTAAAAATATATTATTTAAATAATAATAAAAAATTTATTTCACCAAAAGATAATACAAATTAAAAATAAATAAATATTTTCGAATGTGTGAAGTGCACTTGCACAAGAAGTCATGTACGCTCAAAATGGCACCACCTTCTATGTAGGTCAAAGATAAACAACAGATCTACTCTCAAGTAAAGAACTATGTATGTGTCAGCCGTATTTAATATGCCCACAATTCACAATCAAAATATTAATGTCATAGTGATGTCAATTGTTTTGCTACTAATGAAGTTGATGACCAAGAGAATTATACCCAACTATTCTAGATCTTCTTATTCAACCGATACCATCCCACCACCAACGATACCTGAAGTTATTTTCATTCGAAGACATTCAACTTATTTACTTGAGCTTGGATGATAATCATATGGTTTCAAATCACACCAAATGGAACAAGTATATTAATGGTCATGTTAACATTGCTCGCTCGCATTCCCACAAGGCGAGAAAGAAAACAAAATGATTACATTCAACACATACCTCCTATTACACACATGAAGAGCGTTATGAATGGTGTTAATCGTGAAGAGGAGAACCCAAATCAAGTTCGCATCACCTTTATTAAATTCAAGGTAAAGATTTAAGAAACTCTTAATCTATTTATATGTCATTTGCTTTGTCACTAAATGCTTATATACTTGTCGAATGACACCGGTAATTAAATATACCTCATTAATGGTCAATTTCTCTGTATGATTGTTTAAATTTAGTTAGTATTTAATGTACAAGATGTCTTTCTATTGAATTGCGAGTCCATTTCGGTTTGAAACAATGACTATCATATATGAAAAAATCTAAACCCTAAACAAAACCTTCCTTCAATCCTCATTTAACGTATATATTTGTTGGACCCTTTTTAATCGTGAGTATTTATCAACATCAAAATTTCTTACTTTTAGTCCCCGCTTTAAACGTAATCACATAGAATAAATGTTGCAATACGAAACTAGATTGTCTATGCTTTTTTATAAACATGTCTTCAAGTTTTTAGCAATTGAACAAGTTTAATGAAGTTGAAATACTTGAGTCAAAGTATTCACTTGTGAAGATATCATATGGTTGCTGCTTAAAATTTGATATTCTACCCATTTAAAATGTTCACGATTAAAATGTCTTACAATACACATAGGATCACTTCAATTGAAACTCTCATCTGGAGTAATTGATAGTTACAGACTTGAACATTCTTTTGAGATAATGTTTATATAAATATATTTTTAAATTTATATATTTTCAATAACATTTTTCCAAGGAATATTTTTTTCCATGAATATATATGGAACCACTAGTACTTCTCATCTAATAGATGGTACCTTGTGTTGATTTTAGTTAAATTCATTCAATAAGGATTGCCATTACAACAATACCTACTAAGAGCTCAACATATTATTAGTAGGAATTGTTTTTATTTACAGTAAATTAAGGGTCTATTCACATTCATAGAAACATAGATTACGCTGTTATCTCGAGAGGCGAATACCACCGATAGTCTAGAAGAAGTCGAGAATAGCCGATCAAATGACACAAATTAGTCTCGCCTTCCGGGAAAGAGAATATAGGAGGTAGGGGAGAGTGCTTTAACAAAACCAGGGAAAGATACATTGTTGTTTCGAAAAGGTTTAATAACCGAACAGTTGGAGAATAATAGAGAAACAAAGAGGCCAAACCAAACAAAAGAACTAGAGGCGGGGATTGTTGCACATCAGCCTTCTAATAAACCGTAGGTCGGTCCTGGGTGTCCTTCATCCAGCAGATTCAGCGGCAATGAGTGGAGGACCCGTCAGCAACAAAGTTGAGGTATTGAGCATCTTTCGACCTTGGGGCTCGGGCGGAGGCGTGCCGTAGGAGTTTTTTCAAATGGCGTAGTGAGGAGTTACCTGCCACGAAGTGCATGTGGCACTTCTTCACGTACGCGATGTACCCTTCGTCGGGAACCACTATTCGCCTTTGTTGTTGTTCCTTTCGTTCGAAGGGCGATGCAGGCAGGCGTCCGTTATGCCAATGCAGTCATCGGTCTGGCTGCATAAGTTCTCTTGGTCATAGCTAGCCTGTGATCCACGCATCCAACCGAGAGAAGAGTCGACCGTTCGAAGGCGTTTAACGGATGTGGCTGGGGGAGCCTAAGGCAGCCACGATGTTTAAAGTATAAGGTCGTGGTTGTCCACATGGGGCGGTCGGCCAAATTTTTGGTCAGTGGTCTCACCGGGGAAAGAAGAGGGCGAGAACAAGAACAGAAAGTTTTATCGCTATCATGGTAGGGGGAAGAGCGTGTGTGGGGTTATGTGAGGTGGGGCGAGGATGAAGAGTGAGGAGGGTGAGATGTGGTGGCAATACCGAGACAACTTGTAAGGCCGAGGACGCAAAGAAAGCGAAATAGATAGAGTTAGGTATGAATAAGAGGAGACACGAAACAGGTGGTCGAGGGTGAATGCCCAGTAAGCCATCGTAGTGGGCGTTCGATGGCTGTTCGAACCCAAGGAATTAACAGTGGTGCACATTTGTTGTGTAATCGGAGTCGCTGTAGTAGGATCAATCGTGGGAAGGAAGCAGTGGGGGTTCGGTGATTAGAGAATTGATTGGGAGGGGGATCGAGGAAGAGGCCGGGATCGTACCTGTCAAAATCTAGAACACTAATGCGAGACATTTCGTTTTTGACAATAAGCACCATTATGGAATCATGCTAGTTGATACAGTTTGTTGGAATCTCAGCCTGGGTGTTTGCCAGAAGCCCGCCAATCCTATCGTCTTTCAACCGCCGAGAAGGGATATGCTTCTGGGTATTGTCAATATTGTGCTGATTCGTATTTTTGTTGATGCCAATGAATTTATATCCACAATGACCGCATCAAGTGATTTTTCTCCGAAATCTTTGGTACATTGCAGAATTCTTCACTACCCTAGAAGCAAAAATTGTGATGTATGGTGCAACAAACCTGAGCCAAAGCTCGAGTTCAGCGATTACAGGTAGGAATAATGTTCGACAGAGATCCAGAATCATGCTTAGAGTTATGTGAAGACCAAACCAAAGACACAGATTATTCAGTCATTACATGAGTTTAATAATGTTGGGATCAAGAGGTGGCGCGGTCAGCCTCGGTGGAGGTTGTGAAGTAGAGGGATGAGGGAGTTGAAGAGTGGGAGAGACCGAGAAGTGAAAGAACAGGCATTCTCTCCTTGGGTAGGGAGGAGGGGGTCTGGGAGCTTGTTCATGGAAATAAATTACGCAAGTTTTTGATGAGGAAGAATCTGTTTTTCCTTAATAGCCGTTTTCTTTTTCTTGAAGATTCTATAATTCTTTTTCTGCAGTAGAGCCCAAATACATTATGTTTGGGAGAAGTTTCTCCATGCTGTGACAATGGGAGGGAGTCAAAGAGAAGGAGGCAAAGGTAGGTCGAAGGGAGACGAGGATGGAGCGAGGGATCACGATCCTAGTAAGCCCTTGAAGACAAAGGCAAAGCCAATTCTAAAATGATGGAGGAAAACTGATACCGCGAGGAAGTGATTGGCAGTTTCGGTTGAGTTGCAGGTGAGTGTGCAAGACAGATTCGACCCTACGAAGCCTTTTTTTTTTTTTTTTTTGGAGATTTTCTCCCGTTTAATTTTATGTGATGAAGGAAGAGCTGAGAAAAGAGGAACGAAGTAGTGATTCCTTGTCAAGAGTCTTTCCATTTTCTATCGAGGATGGGTCGGGGTCCAAGAGGAGACCAGAGGGCCTTGAGGCTGAAATGCCTGGTCATGCTGGAACAATTATCCTATTATCTCACTCACCGGCATCCTTTTGAATCGTCTCCTCATAAGCTCCTCCAAGAATTTCCAGACTCATGTATATTCTAGCCATTTCATTGGGGTCCAAATCCACACCCACCAATCCGTGTTGTCCCGAATTTTTCGAAAGTCTTCGACAACCTTGTTAAGTCCCTCCATTTGCAACATGATGGGGAGGAAGATGATGTATGAGCTAGCGTTGTTCCCACATTGTCCCGCAGCAATGCATTCTCCCCATTGCACATCACAAAATAGTGTCTTGAATGAGAGTCTTATTATCCCAAGCTCAAGTCTCCAGACGCCAGAACCTTTATGATTGCCCTCAGGAGTCCGATCATGAGTCCGGATGATGTGCTGGCTTTTTTTTTTCCGCCTATCGGTGTTTAGCTCAGGGATGTGGTAGGATTGGTAATCCAATGCCACTGTGCTTTCTCCCAAGACTTTACCAAGGCAGATCCGGATCCCCGAGACCGAGACCACCAGCCTGGCCGGAGAGTTTACCCGTTAAAATTATTTCTTCATTATTCGCCTCGCTCTTCCAAAGGAAAACCTTTGTATTGCTCTTAATTTGCTAGAGATAGATCCGGGGCCGCAATGGGAGTATTGCACCGAGGCATGTCAGAAGAATGAACGACGGACAAGTTTGTTTGGGAAGTTAAGGTGATAGTATGTCCAATTGGAATTTTTTTTTTTTGAAGCTTTAGACTAGGGATTCTAGCTATTTCTGAAGAAAGTTTATCGCTTAGGGGAACACCTAAATATTTCGAGGAAGTAGTCGTAGCTGGAAGCAAGAATACGGGGGATAATTTGAATGGTACTGGAAGTGCTTAGGAAGAAGATTGGACTTAAGGGCAGTTAATGAGGTGGAACCCGAGGCTCGTAAAATCATCTAATGCCTCAAGGGCATGGATTTTTTGACAGTGAGGTCAGAGAGCGATCATCCAGCAAATTGTTGGTAGTGATCGTTAAAAGATTAAGGCCATCGACACAACCATCGGTACGCATGATAAGGAGTGGCCAAGGTCACTACGACAACAAAGATAGCGGGCGAAAGAGGAACTTTGTTCCATGTCCTGAGAGGTTGATGATGGCTAGCGGCTTTCACGAGAGGATGTGGAGAAGAGTTCTAGATCAGTTATGATCCAATTTATGATGTCTTTGGTCAAACCCACCAACATATTCCTTATGTAATTCCAATTGATTAAGAAAGCCGTATATCCATTTGGATGAGTATACCAAGTTTGCTTTGTGATCCTTATATAGCGGATACCTTCAGGAGAGGCTGATGTTCAAGATTTACCTGCCCTCAATGTAAATAGTTTATAACAGATGGAGAAGCGTAATATAACTTTGATGCTACGACTAGACTTTAGAGATGATCCATAGATACGTTGTAGCAAATGGTTGGAACCCAACAGGAGTCTCGTCATCGTATTTGGGGATGAGGGTGACAGGTTGTACTGAAGATTGCAGGATGATCCAACATTTCCAGATTTCGATTAGGTCATAAACTTTGCCCGATCAAAGGCCAACAGATTTTTAGAAATCATGGTCAAACCATCCGCATCAAGCCCATTGGCATGAATGATGCCTTCTTCCACTTCACCATTGTTATCTTTTTTAGCGTGATTTAAGTTATGCTTTCTAGTTAAGATATTAGGATGTTCCTTGTGATTTTCTTCGTGATGTCTTCCTCATTGTCGTATGGTTCTTGTTATTGGACCTAAAATACCACACAACTTCAATCTCACATTTATGCTTAAGACATATTCTGCTGATTTTTTAGACCAAGGATTCCGTTGAATTTTCCTTTGTTGACCTTAGATTTCGAAAATAGTTAAATGCTGTTAAAGAATTTGACTCATTTTATATTTTCTACATATTGTTTATAGAATGAGCAGTTGATTTAATTTATTATATGACACACTACTGAACAAAGCACACATAATAAACTATATAAAGATTAAGAAAATCATTGAATTTTTACATATTTCATATTTAGAAATAGAAACAGAAGCTAATGGTTGTTAAAGAATATGGATCTCACTTATATTTTCACATTTTGTTTATAAAATTATTAGATACCGAATCCTACATAGCCTTCAATAAAGCATAATAAACCACACAAAGATTTAAGACTTATTCTCTTATCTAATACCTTAAGTAGAAGTTTTACAGATGAGTGCAAATGTACAAGCTACATTTAGCAGTGTTTTAATATGAATACCCTCAAATGTATCAAATTTACCTTTTGTAAAGCTGTTTATGACAAGACATTTGGAATATTAAAGGTCTAATGACTAGAAGCGCTACAACCTTTTCACAATACCCTTATTCTATCCAATACCCTTTTCTCTAATGAAGATGTTTCCAACAGCTTCAAACCTCATGCACAAACCCATTTCACATACCTACAATCGATAGTGTTGACCTTGCTCCCATCATCTTGACAATGAGCTACATGCACAAAGGTGCAAAATAAAATCGCTTCAATGCACAAATGTAAATATATTTGCAGAAGGGGCACCTTTGTTAGTCATGATATCCACATGATAAAATGATGATGGATTAAGGGTTGCCATTTTTTTAGAAAGTTACTGGTTTGAATGAGTAATTTAGCGTATATATTCAAGTCACAATAAAAATTCAAATATCATCATAAGTCATACATTAATGCTAATGCAATTGTTGTCACCATTAATCTTTCCCCTCCACATAACTACTATTGCTATTACTTTCATTATCCATTTCCAAACCTTATCTTCATATTCGTTTCACTGAGTGGACTTAATGTTAAAAACATAAAGGTTTTGCAAGGTAATTCTTCAAATCTAAAGGTAAATTATGTACACTCATGAAAAAACTTAGCAGTTAAATTGTTGTGAACATGATTCCAACTTAAAATATTTTAAATAATTAAGCAGAAAATACATTTTAACCTTTAAATTTTTCTTATTATCAGCATTATTATACATAAAACTAGAATAAATTATATAATTAATTATAACTTTGTAACATTTTACAATGATTTAAATTATTATATTTCTTAAGAAAACATAAGTACATATAGATTTTGAGTGGATCTACTGATGTACTTGCACATCATAAATTCACTGAGAGAAGACATGCATATTTAAAATTTCATACTAAACCCATTAACATTTTTTCACCAGGCATCATTAATAAAAATGAATTATCAAAATAATAATTTTATTTATTTTATTTTTGAGTGAAAAAATCATAATTTTATTTAACTAGAAAATAAGAAACAAAAATTATATATTGCAGATGTTGTTAAGTATCTTAACATGCTATTCATGGTGATTGATGAACAATAAAGAAAAAGGTGAAAATTTACATTATTTTCTTATAATCTCTATAAAGTGCTTTATTGTGTGTTTTCTTTTCATTGCTTCAATTATCAACTCTTACCAAAATTATAAATTAAAATATTATTATATTTACCATATCCATAATTAAAAATCAATTAATAAACCGAAATTTAAAATTATATTAAAAATCATTTAATAAATGTAAAGTGTAAACAAACCCTTCCTATATTTAAAACAAAAAGAAAGCTCTGTATATTTAATCTAAAAATCTAAATGAAACTTGAGATTATATTAAAAACAGGTGCTAATAATGCTTCCTTATTGTAAATTCAAACAAAATCCAAAAATCCAAACTTACACCAATTTTTAAAACAGTAACGAAACGAAACATGACTAAATGAACTTTCACACTTTTGATATTGGAACCGAGCGTCCAGCGTATGGGCAGTGTTTTTGGATCACGATCTATACCTAAGAATCTCGTTGGAATAACGTCCACGGTTCGACCTCCGTAACCTCAGGTAGAAAAGAAATTGAAGTTCAGACATTTTTGAATCTCGAGGACCAATTGAATATAATTGATTTTGTTCGGATTTGTAAATAAATAATGAACGTGATTCAGGGGAGTGACATATGAAGATATAAATTTGAATTGTAGAGATAGCTTTTTCAACGGTAAATGATTCTTGATGGGTCGAAGATCCAATGTCCGACAGATTGAACCTGCACCCATTTGTGGAATGATCTTTATCGGTCGTACTGATTAAACGTTAGACAGAATTGGACCGTTCACGTGCCATCATCGTTTGGTAAAGCGAACCTTCTTTTGTGTATTTAGTTCATCAACTTTCTTCTTGGCATCAGTAATAAGGCCCTCAACCTCTTTTGCGCCTTTGCTCTTCAACTTCCAGCGGCGATGTTTTGTGGAGCGCCTCGTTTGTTTTGTGTTGTTTCTTTGATCTGTATTCTGTATTTGTGCGTTTTGTGTTGTTTATTTGCTTTGTATCTGTGCCTGTGTTGTAACTGTTCGTGTAATTTCGTTGCTCTTTTTGACTTGCTTGTTGTTTATTTCTTCTGTACTTTCTGTTTGTCAGAGAGCTTTCGAAAGATGGAGACAGATGGCCGTTTCGGCCAAGAAGTCTTTGGAGAAGCATAATCAGAGGAGTAGCAATAGCCGCAGATATGAAGACGATTCCACGGGCCTCAATGGTACGGAGAGTCTCTTGTCAACCGAATTTCACTAAGGGAGAGGAGATCTAAATTTTATTGGCTATGTATTGATATGTTATTACAATGAAAAATAGACAGGTCTGTTTGTTTTTCTTTCCCGTTTTTCGATTATTGGTGCAAGTTCCCTCTGATCACCTGATTAATATTGATTGTGAATATTAATTTATTTTTTACAGGAAGAAATTGTGAACTTATGTCATAGTAGCTAACCCAAGAGTGTAGAGTAAAGCAAGAAGAAGAAGTAGACAACCATATGTACGCAGATTTCTAAACAGATAATGTTATAAAGAGAATATTTTTAGCTTTTTTCTTTTTGTTTGTTTTTTCAATATTTTTATCTTTCAGTTCCGTTTCTTTAGCGAAGAGAGCGTTCAAATTCTGTGTGAGAAATGTGGTTGCCTCAATGGTACTAATATGTTCATTAAATCAAAAGAATCACAATCGAAGAATTCAGGTAGGTACCTACAATTTATTGCTTCTTTTTCCATATAAAATGAGCTGCTTGTGCTGTTGTCTTATTTCGGTAGAACATGTAATTAAAAGTATTTACGTATATAATTTGTTTAAATTGAATCACAGAATTTCTTGAACTTCTGTTTTTCTTGAATGATTGCATTTATTGAACCTACCTACAATATTCAAATAAACCTACATTACGTTCAAACTTAGCGTTGCTGATGCTGTTGAAGAAGATTGATTAACCTAACCTATGTTAGATTAGGTTACGGACTTGAGTCCGTTAACATTAATTGTAGAACATTTCAGCAGTTAGGAATTATATAGAGATTTTGTATCTCGTTTTTCTTTTTGATTTTTAGTTGAGGTATCATGCCTCCTTGCAGTAAGTCTATATAAATCCTGCTCTAATAAATGACACTTTTTATTGAAACCAGCGAAATTATGACATTCTAAAATAACTGTGATTATCATGACCTAAAATCGAAGCGGATTGATGCCTTGAAGGAAGATTGAGCTTTGTTAAACCCTACTTAACTCAGGTTAGGCCGTGTTAATGCATTTGAGTCTCGTGAATATTTTTTACGTCAAAGTCTGACGGCTTTATTGTCCTAGTCTGATTTTGCACTAGGTGATGGGATTTTAATCGCTAAGAAATTGCAGCAACGTGAGTAAATTTGATACACGATATATGTGTTCTGGATTGTGGAATTCGTGGGGAATTAATTACACGCTTACAACCGGTGGACCGTTAGTGACGTGGGTTTTATTCATGGAAATTGACACTTATAGAGTTGAAATATGGTGCAAGAAAATTATCATACCCATGGTAATTTCAAAACTTTTCAAAATTTTTTTACATATAATTTTGCTTTATATAGTCATTTACATTTAAAGTTAACAATTAACATCCAAAATGCTTTAGTTCTTTACTTTCCATATTATCAATTCTTTCGCTATATTTACTTTCACAAAGATTAACCACCGCTTTTTTGGAAAGCTTTCCTGGTCTTAGTAAGTATCAAAAAGTATAACCGCCCTCGCACCTTTAATAATTAGTTAAATGTATCTAAGAAATTAAATATATATATATATATATATATATATATATTTTAATTTAATATGAAACTTTTATGATAATACACAAAATTTATTTAATTCAAATTAAATAAAATTCGGATAAGTTGTGCACACACACACACACACACACACACACACACACATATATATATATATAATTTAAAATTTATTATTATATTGATTAATAATATATTAATTAAAATTTATTAAATATTGATACAGATTAATTTAACTTGAATTAAAGTCATATTTTCAATTAGAATTTATTTTTTCATGTTATTGTTGGTTTCTTTGTTGGCTATTTTAATTATATTTTCTCTATTTGAAAACTCGATGGATATTCTCAAATTTAACTTTGATTGTAAAATTACCTTTTCACATATCAAGTCAACATATAAATGTTTAAATCATTATTATGTTTTTTGCCTCAAAATATGTCAAAAATTTATTAATATTATGTTAAATTATATTTTTCAAAATTTATTTTTTATTTTTTTATTAACGACATCATTTTTTTGCTAAACTATATGAAAGAGATGGTTAAATATTTACTCTGAAAATGTTTAATTTTTTATGATCGTTATGTCAACGACACCAATGAAACATATTAATATTAATACAACCATATTTTTAAAATAAAGTTTTAATTAATTAAATCACTTTTTTACAGAACTATCATTGTTATGGAAATGGTTTTGTACCATTGCACCTAACTATAAATTTTAGTGAAGGTAAAACACTTAACGACATGGAGACTAAAGTGACCGGCGTTCCGCTCGCTATTAAAATGTTAAATGGTATTAAACAAAATTATTTAGCACCATTGCATTGAACTATGTCTATGTCGAACCATGTATTGAGTTAGTAGGTTGAATTTACATTCATAATATTTTTATAGAAAGTTGAGAAGAGAATAATTTAGGTCAAGTGTAGTAATTTGGCTCATCACATGTGCCAACAACATAATTCAACAAGTGCAAATACACCATAAAATAAGACCTGCTTGACTAATCATAATAAAAATTAAAACTTAAATATATTAATATAATAATATATTTTTTCACATTACAAATATACATTTGATTTTTGGTCAAAGGACAACTATTTAAAACAATCTAGAGCGAACCTGTAATGTTATTGTCAGCAGATAACAATAAACAATACAATTTATATCATATTTTTAATTTTAATATGTAAAATAATAAAAATATTAAATTTATTACTCTTAAAATATATTTAATAAAATTATTTTCATTTTAATATAAATTATAAATACAAGTTATATTTATATTTTAAATCTATTATTTACATTCATAGTATAGAAATACATGGGAAATTGTATAAAAACTTTTTTCTAATAAATTATTTATATATTTTTATGTTTTTTCTTATTTTATCATAACTTAATATTTTTTAATAGTAAAAATGTTTATTTTTATATTTAAGACGTAAAAGTATATACAACTAATTTTCTTGAAATTTTCAACATATATTTTATTATTTTTTTATAAAGATATTTTATTATTTATTATTATTATTGTTGTTTTGTTTCTAATTTTTTTTAACCATAGAGAATTAAAAGTCGTTGTTTAGAAGATATAATGTTTTTTTAATGTTTTTTTTACCAAATTATGTTTTCATATTGTTTTAAAAGTATGCAACTTCAATCCATCATTATCTTTTTTATTTATTTTTCCTTTCCTCTTAATAATATTTTTTCCATTTCAAATATTTAGAAGAATTTCAATCTAATTATTTATTTATTTTTTTCTTTATTTTATTTTTTTAATATTTTTTCCATTTTTAATAACTTTGCATAATTAAATATCAAATGAAAATTCATTTTACAACGACTTACTAGTCAAACATCAACATGTAAATTCAAACTTGTAATTTCTTCTTAGAGATCGCATATATTTCTTTGATGGGGATTTTATAACAAGGCACTTGTCATTAATTGTAATATTGTGCATTCATCCATGAACATTAGATGAGTGTTCAATAATACATTTTTCTTTTTTTACTATGCTTTTTTGTCCATTATAATTCATATTGGTTAATGGATTATAGTTGTAACTCAACTGGATTATGTGATTAGGCTTAGACACCTAAAAGTTGCATTGTAGATACGGCTAAGTTAATACTTTGAAGAAGATAGATATGTGATTCGCGAGAATATTTTTAGACAAGAAATTCCAAGCAAATTTCTATTTTATGTGTATTCGTCATTGTTGTTGTTGTTCATATTTTACTTTAAGATCTATATGTGGTTTACTTACATTCCTAATCTCAAGAATGTGCAGTATAGACCATTAACAATATAATATTTGAAAAGTGAACACTTTATCCTACTTCAAGAGAAAAACACCTTGCGAATTTACAATACTATGTTTTATTATTATTTATTTAGAGATGCCCATAAGATATCACCCAACTATCTAAACTCAATAAATAGATGAATATTAGGCTCCACAAGTATTAATACCAGTACTCTATTGGAAGAAAACTTAAATGAATACATCTAATATTCAAATGATTAACAAATAACAAAGAGAATATGCTTTATTAATAAGAAATCATTTTTACACATAAAACATCTATGCTTTTTGTTGGGATGTTCTTTTCATGTAACAAAGACTTCAATAATTATTTAAGAGCTACAAACCAGTTTTCTTTTCCTCTTTTTTTATGGTTTTTCTTTGTGGATCCATTCAACATCTATTTAACTTGAAAGTATTTCACCCAACATCTACTGCTAAAATTGTTAATAATAATATAGAAAATAAAAATATGTATTAAAAAGTGGACTAAGGATGGTACCCTTTTTTTAGCTCATTCATTAGCAAAATATTACTAGACTTTCATATGACTTATTTGTAATTTATTGTTTCATGAGATAATTTAGAGTTGGCGAAACTTTCTTATTTTATCTGATTTTATTTCGGTTTTCAGGATAAATTCTTCCATAAAGTTGGATGGTGTGATTACGAGTTTGTTCTTTTGAATTCTTTGTTTAGATGCACAACAAAATTTGAAGAAAATTGCACAATCATACAATTGTTAATGATACAACACAAGAAAAGCAAAAAGTAACAAAAAACCAACATAGTAAAGAACATTTATTTTGCAATTGAAATTTAAAGGGCAGATGAATATCAACCAGTGTATCAACCATATGATGAGCAATTGCATATTAATGGTGGAAATTAATGTCACCCAAGATAACAAAATCCCAATTTATAATATTAACTCAAGATGATCCCTAATAATCAAAAGTTCTGGTGAAATTGAAGGTCGATAGTTGTTCAATCATGAGAAAGAGGGAAATAAACATACTAGTCCTCACCATATTCATAGTAGAGTGATGAGTGTTCCTACACTTGTTTCTGTCATTTCTAATATTGAATGACAACTTATTATCACATAACAATGGCTAGTGTCCTTTAGCCCAATATTTTGTGAATGACCACCATCCCATGGTTGTTTGATGCTATTGGACTTGTATTTTCTAAATTTTTAAATAAAAATTTCATGTTTTATTTTGTAATGAATTTTCAAAAATTTATATGGCCAATTGATTGAATTTAATTTAGAGGCACTCGATTTTCATTCAACTTAATTTTAATTTTTTTAACTATTTTAATTATATATTTATCTATCTTATTCATTTATTTATTAATAATTTACTTTTATTAAAGAATACAAATTTACAAATCTCAAACCCTTACCTCATGTCACGCCTCCAAACTCATTTTTTTTCATGATTCTGTTATTTAATAACATCCATTATACTCATGGTTACTCCTCCTAATTTCTTAACTCTTCTTCTATAAGTGGTTCATTTTACTCAATGAGATTCAACATATCCTCTTAAGGCTCATATTCATAATATGTTTATATTCATCACCCTCGAGATGAGTACACCATATAACATAACTTAATACCTTCACGTATACGATAACAATTATAGTTTTTATATCAGATCACCTACAATGCATACTCGTTATCCCATTAGATCTTTTCACATTTACGCGTACCGAATACAAGAATTTCCATGAAGATTTTTGGGGCTTAACCTCCTCTTTACCATATAGCAGACCTTATATACCACATATTTACCCTCAGATGTCTCAAAACAGTGGCAGATGATCACTAGGCCCTTAATCAAACTTCCTACTTTGCTTTCGCCCTGCCATTACGCTATTACAAGTTAAAGTTTCAAGATTTAAGTATAGACGTTGCCTTCCCCACATCTATCTTCACTAGTTTAACACCATTTCTCCACTACTTTCCCGTGAGTTCCTATGTGAAGGTAAATCACGTTCGTTTGTATTTAAATACAGCCATAATGTCTTCACACAAATCGTTATTAATAATAACAGATTTTGCAATAGGCTTTTTTTCTCTCTTATTTGTCTGTTATAAATATTCAACATATGACACTATGGTACGTATTCAAATTGCCCATGAAATTAGGAAACAACCTCTTCGCTCACCTCCATGAGTGAATAATGAACTCGGCAGTTTTGAATCCCTAGTGCAATAGATCCTCATACTTAGTTAGGATTCAACTACTTCATAGGTGTACCAATACACTTTAATAGAATAATTTAAATTCTAAATTTTACAATTCTTTCCATTGTAACACAGCCGACATACTGAACCCCATACTGCCATCACAGGGTTGTCGTTTCCTACTTTCTGTTATTTGCTACAGAGAATTCTGTGCCATCAGTATTGTTATGATAGGTTTAGTTGTTTGGTGCTTGCTAATCATGGGTACTGTTTGGTTAACATTTTCTGTTTATACACACAGAATTTAAGTATTCTTTTAAAAGATAGCAAGCTATACTTATAAATAGTTATTAGATTTGTTGTTCAATGGATCTATCCTCTCTAACTTCATTACTATAATGCATTCCTCCCTTCAACCCAACCATTTGCCTCTGCTATCAATAGCTTTAATTTGCAATTTCATGAGAACAATAAATCAATCTAACATTTGCATAATGTACCTTCACATAACAATTCATAAATTGCATAATGAACCATAATATCACAATTTCAAAATTGAATAATGAACCAGAATATCAAAATTCCATAAAACAGGGATATGTTAAATACAGACTTACAGAAATCTCCAAATTTATGCATGCACACATCTACTATGACCAGGCCTCCCAACCTTAGAGTTCATTTATCTCCAGAACTCACCCCCGAGCTGAGATCCTCCAAGAACAGACTAACCTCAATCTGTTCTGGAGCAGCTTATTTAAGCTGTGCTTTCCCCAAAGCCTGTTTCCAATTCTGCGTCCAGAATTTCAGGATGGTTTATTCTTGTTTAGCCTAGGCTTCCCATTTTGGGACTCTTTAAAGCTGCTTTAAGCTTTTCCTCAACTTTTCCAGCTTTTTCTCACCTCTTCCCAACTACTCCTCTTCATTGGGGAAATTTAGATTTTTCCTCAAAAATCTAAATTAGAAATAATTTCTTTCAAGGATTTTTGAAAGATTTGGGGAAAGTATTTTTTTTTCCTTTTCCATCACCTCATGGATTAGGCATGTGATCTCACTTTCTCATCTGGTCATAGTGCATACCCAATATTTTATTTATTTTTCATAATTAAATAGTTAACCATATCCACAAAATAATTATCCATTGGGGTCCACTCCCTTTTGGATTTATGTTCAAATGTATTATTTGAAAAGCATAGAACTTGGGGGTGTTACATATTCCCCCTCTGAAAGTAAACACCGTCCTCGGTGTTGACAACTATCTACTTAGTTTATTTTGAACATAATTATGAATGTTGTTCCATCATCTTAGCTTCTCTGTTCCATGTAGCTTTTCAGCAGTAAAGTGCTCCACTACACCTTTACTCTAGCTACTGTTCATTTTCGCAATTCAATTCCTTCTCGCTTTCATCTTTGAAGCGACTCTAGAAGGAAATTCCTCTTCTGGTTCCACCTGGACCACATTTCAAATCAATCATGTGAGACGCATCATGTAAAAATTAAAAAAAAATTTTTTCAACAAGGAGACATGAAACATATGACGAAATTTACTATGCAAGGGTAAGGCTAATTTATAAGCCATTAGTTTCCCCCCTTTCCAACACCTTCCTCGGTGTTACACTTTAACGTTGACTTTTTCAACTTTGACAAAGATTTCTTCTTTGTTTTTGCTTTGTTTCCAGCAGAGTATTCTCCTGCTTTATGCAGTTGCTTTTCTTTCTACTTCTTTGCAAGAAGTCTGTCTAGAAAATCTTTTAATCTGTTTTCCCTGTCCACAATTCATACCAATGTAAGAAATGTCAGGTACATACAATTGATCATCCACAACAACATTCTGCATTTCAATAACTTAAGAATTTCAGTTATTAGTCAAACCGTTCAGGTTCATAATAGTTTAGTGCACTTTTAGTACACTACTTATCCTTTCTTGTTTCTTTAGTGAGGTTTTTTTTTCCTCCCTCAACTTGGTCCAATTCAGCTTTTCTGGAGTTTCTAGGTGATTTATCTTCACCTTTTTCCTTCTTGTTTCCAGAGTGTACAATTTCCTGTTACACACTTGGCTAAACAATTTGACAATTTTTCATTAGTACTCATAAATGAATGAAAACAATTGTACTATATGCATGATTATGCTTACCCTTTTCTCAATTCATAGCTGTACCTCCAGCACCTCCAGTACTCACAAAATTTTATAGTATGAAGGCATATAATTACTATCATTCATCACATTCACAAGTATGACTACTTGATAATGTCAAAAATAAATTTGACACAATTTCCCTTTTTTCAAGGAATCACCATAATTTATACATTTACTAAAATTGTCTCTTTTTTTTTTTTTTCCCATTATACTTTTAACACAGAATCTACCACTACTAGTGTTTATTACTCCTTTAACCATAATTAGAGTAATAATATTTCGACCATAGGATAAAATATGTCCTTCCACTTCACTTACAATTTTTAAGGTGAATTCACTTTTTAATATTCACTAGTGAAATTTTTTTTTCCTTCTATCCTTTCATGCTTCAAATCAACTTATTGTTATAATGAATATTAATAAAATTCTAATTTAGTTGTCTTAACACTCCCAATTTTTTTTCAGTTTAATTACATATATCCCTTTCTTAACCTTATCCGGAAGGTTAATTTTTCTATATATATATATCTTTGCACACATAATTATCTGTGCTCAATTCCACCACCTTGTATATATATTCAAATAGAGTGAAACTTATAAAATTTTCTTTATAACTCTTTGTTATATGAACCATGATATTTCATATCATTAAATCCTCCACTCTTTTTCATATATATGTATATATATATATATATATATATAGAACCACTCTATATACATATATAATCTTCAATATAACATAAACTCCACCATGTATATATAAAATCTACCATATATAACTATAATCCACCACATATATAGAATCCACCGTATATATATATATATATCCACCATACATATATATAAAATCCACTTCTTCTAGAATTACTTCTTCTAGAATTATTTTACTATCTTAACTTTAATTTAAACTCCACCCTTTTTAAATTAAGCTTTAAAGTCTACTTTAACTAAAAGCCACCTAACAAAAAAGGAATACCTTACCCTTCTCAACTTTTATGATACAAAATCATTTAACCATCCTTTAATTACAACCAAGGAACTAAAGGGATATATAATGTTCGCCTCAACTATGATTATAATATAGTCTAACTTTCCTCGGTGTTCCTTGTCTATAAGCATTAAATTCTCCTTTCGTATGCTTTATCACACTATATTTCTAACTTTCATATGTCATGGTGTTAGCAAGCGATGTTATTTGTAGACACAATAGAATACCTAATGCATGTATAGATATATATACAAAACATCTATTTTTATAGAGGACCTAACCTCTTACTATATTTTTGGAATTCACATACATTTACACCATATGCATATATATATACAAGACATCTATAACTATAGATGACCTACACCCTCGAATACATTGTTGGCATCCACATAACTATGTGTGCTATATATTTTAACCATATATGTACACAACCCATACCTTTATATATCATTATGATATACACTTTACAATTTGTGCATTCATATTATGATGTGAAAGCACACACGGTACACAGCACTAATAGTATCATACCAGCTATTAACGGTGCTCATAGCATCATCTAATGTCAAGAAGAGAACTTCTATTAATCTATTCAATATATGAATATTAAAGCCCTTTATCATCCCCATATTTACTAATATGTCCAATATGTTAATACCAAGGCCCTTTTTTCATTTCCCCATTTATTATAAAAACATTTATATAATTTATAGGTGCAATATGCCTATAGTCAACGATTTATTAACTCTTTTTATTCATTTAACGCTGTATACTCCTCGCACTTTTTCCTCTTAATTATTATGTAGTAACCTTGTCAACTCTTGTGTTCAACATTTTCGTATCCAAAGGTTTACATAGTAAGTCGTAAGCATTTTTTCTATCTCCTTGTTACGTCAGGTTCTTTGCCCACTGGCAAAGTCGTAAATTATTAGTCTTCATTATCGCTTTCCATATTATAACATAAATATCATAGTTCGTCCAACGCCCTTATATTAAAATTTGAGGTGCCGTCGACCATGGTAACATTACTACGTAAACCAACCCCGAATGAGGTATCTGTTATGTGTGTAATTATGATCCAACCCTTGTATGCTATCGTGGCAATAATTGTTGTATGCAGCGAACAGGGCTTCCACGTATCTGCTCCCTCGGACAGTAGCGCGGGTTAAGGATATTCGCAGGCGAAATTCCCTACTGCGAACCCTACCGTTCTTAACTTTTATGTATGGTTGAGAATTCGCTTCCGCGTAGGTGAGATAATTAGTCTAAATTTTTTTTTTCGTATCGCGAACATTTAGTCGTGCTTTATATAAACCCTAACTTGGTGATTCCTCTTAGGTTATGGTCAGGTGAATACACGAGCCGGAGATTTTCAATTTCGGTATCGATATCTTACAGAGAGCTTTCGTATACCTAATCGTTGCGTGTCTGCAGTTGTACAATTCAAGAATGCGTTGTTGCCAGAAAGAGATACACGCATACTATCCTCCGCCTCCGCACTGGTTCCAACTACAAATTTGCATGCCTCCGTATTCGTGACTAAGACGGCTCGACTTAACCCGCGTACCTCATTTCCTGAATCAAAATCCCTTTTCATCCAGCCGCTGAATGGCGACCATAGACAGGTCATTCAGAAAGGTTGAATGCGCTGTAACTTTGGTTGTCCAGGACCATGAAAAACCTAAATAATATTTAACAAATCAATCGGGTACTGGGGTGAGGTACAACCGGATTTCTGAAAATCCCCCTCGGGAATTTTTTTTTTTTTTCTGAACCGCAGGATTGTTGCATTAGTTCTCGACCAGCGTCCCTATGTACATCGAATGACTCCATCCTAGGGTTTCCAGTTTTTTTTATAACCCCTCCCCGATTCAAGATTTCTTACTACTCTTCTAACTCTTTCGTTTTCCTGTTTTCTCTCTTGCCAGCTCTCTCGGCGTCTAGCTGATAAGGGTTTCCCTATTTTTCCAGGCACAGTGATTTCGTTGTGGTTGGGTTGGTAAGCGGTTGTTTCCCTATCTATTAGGATTGCGACCCGACTTTGTGGCGATTTCCAGCTTCCATGCGGCAGGTTACTCGTTCTCTTAACACAGGGCATGCTGGCTGTCGTCCTCGCAGATTTCATTACTGGCAGGTAACTGTTTGTCTATGTTGAATCTGTGTTCCTATTCTCTATTTATTACATCTTCTCTTTTCCTATTCGTTTGTGGTTCAGAGGGGCTTGTTTCCCTTTCCGGGTTTGTAAAATCTTCTTGGCGTTCACTTCTCCGCCCTACACGAACTTACTTACACTTCGATCCGTGTGTGCAGGGTGCCCCAGAACCGATTTCTCATCGAAAGATTTGGGCGCAGCTCCTTTTTCCCTGAGGGTTTGGCCTCCGCCCCTTTTCCCAATCCTATTACACCTTATTCTCTCTGATTTACTTCTATTCTTTCGGTTTTGTAACATGCAGGAATAGGTTTGTCTGTCACGACTAAACCCCATAAGAAATCTGCTGATGATGTTCAAAAGAAACGCTCTGTTTTAAAAATACTGGATCCGTGTTGAAATTCTTGATTTAAGTTAACATGGCAGGTTGGAGAAGAATTCGTTTCAGGGTTTGTGACGGCGATACTTATCGTTCGAAGTTTCTGATTTCATTTACAATTTTTGGTTTATAACTATAACTCCTCAGTTAATTCCGATTGTCTTCGCGTTCATATATGAATTTGATAAGCTAACTTCGTATACCCTTAATAGCCGACCTCGGTGCTGTTATTTTTATTATTCAGTTGAACACATATGATTATTCTCGCTCCCGTTCCGGGTATATGTTTGTATAGAATGTTTATGTTGTTTTCTGTTAATCTTGTAGTATAGGAAACCTACGTCGACTTCATAACCTCAATGTACAGGAGTTACCCTGCGCTCCTATGCCGGTTACGATTGTGATCTGACATTGATGAAATAACATAGCAACTAATCATAGTGGTAATTGCATGCGGGTTTATTACTACCGGTTACGCATATGTGTTCATTCCACGTTCTTGGACCGCTATTGATTTATTGGTCACATCTAACAATGACCACACTGCCATGCGTAAAACCCTGGATAAACTCCACTATTTATTAACTGAGAGCAGATCCGAATGTCTAATGATTCAGTACTCAGGGTGATGTCGTGTCGTCGAACTACTCATTGGTTCGCATGTTTAATTTATTCCCATCTATTTTGGTTTCCCCACGTCACATCTCTTTTTTTCTTTTGATTATTAACATGCTTTAGCGCTCGGCGCTGGTGGTAATTATTGGTTTACATATATATACAAAATCGTGAATATTGGTTTAGGGTACTTTCATCATAATTTACGTTTTGTCATTATATAGTAGCTTTTCCAAGTATTAATATTTAAATGGAAAGTGCCATATGCACTTTGACAGCGGTTATTAAGGTCACATGTCCATAGAGTAAAAAAAAATTATTCTTAAGCAACCAAAGCTCATAGTTGTATATTCAAATGTTCAAGGGTTCTTTTCGACTATTTATTTTGATGCATACATAGATGCTCTCAATATTATCTAAACAATGGCACTTATTCTTAATTTCAGTCTTTCATAACCATGATACTTGGTTAGGGATAAGTTTAGAAATGATATCTATACCTTGCAATTCTTTATACCCTATATAAAGAATTGCAAGTACTTGCTATGACTACCATATACCCTGTAATTACTATGAATGCCATAAGTCTCATATAGAATAGCAGAAATTCATTATCTAGAAGAATTTTAAGTTTCATATGCCAGTGTTTTTACTTTCTTTACCTCAATTCTACTACAATATCATTCTAATATACTCAAGTATATATGCTGTTACCTTGTGTCTACATAAATAAGAGAATATTTCACTTTCCATAGAGACTAAGTAACTTCAGATTTAGACCAGCCTTGCTTTAGAGCTTCTGGGGTTTCTACTCTATGGTTTATGGTCTACAACTAACCAGATCCTGAAAGGTGAATGCCTTGAGATGGACTTCTCTAAATGTAGTACCATTTTCCCCTTTCCTCTCCATTAACTTCAGCATTGATCTTTTCTACTGTATTAAGATGGTTTCAGTATCTTAACTTTATGAACACTGCAATTTCTTTTACATAACGATGATAGTAGGACAATAGCTAAATATGTCATTATAAACTTACAGATTTATTTTTATTTTTCATCATGGATATATAGTCCGAGTGAAGAAACAATCATACTCTATTATTTTACATAGAAATAATATTTTTCTGAGAGATATCGGTTTCCAGCTTTAAACCTATTATAGGTTTAACCATTCTGGTTTATGAGCCTCCTCATACTACTCCCATATCAATGTTTTTACTTCATCACCATCTGTTACATGTATGCCTGAAAGTATATCCAAGATAATTGTATACTTGAAGTAATATTTTTAATATTCATAAAATCTATAACAGTTTACTAGTTCTTTGTGAGCACCTATCTTGCCCAATTTTTGAACTTGGGCTCCGATACCATTTGTCACGTCTCCCAGACCCAGCTTTCTACACATATAACATACTCATCCGGGGTTTAAATTCTTTTCAGTACTTATAGACAGTCATGGAATATAAGAATTTTCATGAGAATTTTTGGGTTTGACCTCCCCTCTTCTCAGTCCATCTATTAGACTTATATATCTATATATATATTACTTGGTATTTCTCAGGTTTTTTCTTTTCAGAGTTTTATCCAACTCTAGATGATTGCTAGGCCCTTCCTCAACTCTCCAGTTTGCAGGCCTTATAAAGTTTTCAACATTTTAAAGTTGCAGCATCGAGATATAGATGTATGCCTCCTCGTATACATCTATCTATACTCAGTTAACCTCCATTGTTCCAACTACTTTCCCAGCAGTTTATATGGATGGTAAACAGATGCTCTGTTCATTGTATGTTTTACATAAGCTTACAATCTTCCCTCACACAACCTTTTATCACACAATAGATTCTTCAATAGGATTTCCCCCTTATTTTAATGTTACAAACATTCCACATGTGTGACACTCTGGTATAGATCCAACTGTTCCATGGGAAAACTAGGAAACAGATCCTCTTGCTTCAATCAAATGGAGGTAGAGAATACTGAACTGGATAGTTTAGAATCCGTAGTGTTAGATCCTCGTCCTTAGTTAGGATTCAAATTCTGCTTTCATATGTTTACACTTACATTTAATAGAATAATTTAAATTCTAAATTTTACCATTCTTTCCATTGCAACCCAGCTGACATACTGAACCCCATACTACTATCACAGGGTTGTTGTTTCCTACTTTCTGTTATTGGTTACAGGGAATTCTGTGCCATCAGTATTGTTATGATAGGTTTAGTTGTTTGGTACTTGCTATTCATGGGTACTGTTTTGTTAACATTTTCTGTTTATACACACAGAAATTAAATATTCCTTTAAAATATAGCAAGCTATACCTATACATAGTTATTAGATTTGTTGTTCACTTGATCTATCATCTCTAACCTCATTACTACAAGGTACTCATCCCTACACCCAACCATTTGTCTCTGCTATCAATAGCTTTAGTTTGAAATTACATGAGTTACTGAACCATTAATCAATCTAACATTTGCATAATGCACCATAACATAACAATTCATAAATTTCATAATGAACCATAACATCACAATTCATAAATTGCATAATGAACCATAACATCAAATTTCATAAAAATAGGGATATGTTTAATACAGACTTACAAAAATCTCCAAATTTATGCATGCACACCTCTACTATGACCAGTCCTCCCAACCTTAGAGTTCATTTATCTCCAGAACTCACCCCCGAGCTGAGATCCTCCAAGAACAGACTAACCTCAATCTGTTCTGGAGCAGCTTATTTAAGCTGTGCTTTCCCCAAAGCCCGTTTCCAATTCTGCGTCCAGAATTTCAGGATGCTTTATTCCTGTTTAGCCTACGCTTCCCATTTTGGGACTCTTTAAAGCTGCTTTAAGCTTTTCCTCAGATTTTCCAGCTTTTTCTCACCTCTTCCCAACTACTCCTCTTCATTGGGGAAATTTAGATTTTTCCTCAAAAATCTAAATTAGAAATAATTTCTTTCAAGGATTTTTGAAAGATTTTGGGGAAAGTCTTTTTTCCTTTTCCATCACCTCATGGATTAGGCATGTGATCTCACTTTCTCATCTGGTCATAGTGCATACACAATATTTTATTTATTTTTCATAAATAAATAGTTAACCATATCCACAAAATAATTATCCATTGGGGTCCACTCCCCTTTGGATTTATGTTCAAATGTCTTATTTGAAAAGCATAGAACTTGGGGGTGTTACAGTTAGGTAGAGAATAATAAGGAGCTCAATAGCCTAATATGATCCCTTGGGAGAAATAAGGATAGAATTAGTTAGTTTGTTGTTTTAAAAAGAAAAATGAATAAGAGTTTGCAAGCTCAAATGCACCCATGTAAATGAAGAAAAAAATATTAGGGTATCAGATGGGTAGGTACAAGAAGTTTTAACAAGGCATGGATAGCACATACTTACTAATTAATTTTCCTTGTAAAAATACTCCTTCTCCTTCATTTTATCCTTACCCCTTCCCTATTTCATTTTCCCCTTTCTAAAAATCCATTTTCTCTCTTAGAAATCATCCCCTTTGCAAAAACCCTTTTTCTGGCTAACTCTACCCCTTCTCTAGCTTAAAAAACCCATTTCTATTACTAATACCCATTCCTCCTTCCCCTTTACTAATTTTTCAACATTAAAATAAACACATACAAACCCACTTATCTAAAGTTTGCAGCGTTTATAATATATCGAGCCCCACTTCAAACACTCTTACCCGATATTATGTTAAACCCCCCTCCCTAATTCCATTTCTAACCTCCACTATTATAATAATCCCCACTTATTATATTTTAATATCCCGCATTATACCACGTTAATCCCCCATTAAATATAGTTCCCCGTAATATTAAACTCCTGTATATACATTTCCCGACCCTTTAGTTTATTTATCCTCTGCCTATTAAGTCTCGGGTCCCACCTATCCTAACCCCACAGAGCTATTTGCCAACCGTCGGATCTCCTTTCCTTCAATCCAACAGCTTTCATGCCATTTCACACCCCAAACTGACCAATGATTAACACCAATCAAGGTTGTGATATGGGCGGTTTTCGCAACTCCTTCCATGCCACGTGTCCTTCTCACGGTTTATCGCATCCATTCACATAAAACCATTAACCACTTTTATTCTATGCGAAAACCACTTAACCCATATTTCCATAGGTGTGATAATGCACGTCCTCTCTTTCCACTCTAATACAAACCATATGCTTATTCCTGCGAATGCATGTTAAAACGCTAATTGACTTTTGCGCCACTGTGATTTAAAGAGTTCTCAAAGTATCAAAATCTCGTCATTCAAATTGCATAAACCAGAGGATTCATTTCCATCAAAATATAACCCTCCACAGTCCATGAACCTCTTTGTTCCTTCGAGCCATATGACCTCTCATGAAAAATATGTGTTTCAATAACGAATTGTTTGATTTTTACAAGTTATTCTCAGAATATGAAATTGGGCCAATAGTTTCAATACTAGTTGACAAACTTGTTTGCTCCAAGTTCTCATATTTTAATTCAAAAAAATTCATTCAAAAAATAGTTTGTATACAAAGAAAAAATTAAATCAAGTCAGGGAGAGTTCAGAATGATGAAACTATGTAGTTATTGTTTGAAGAAATAAAAGCCTTTACAATAGCATATTCACATTTTTACATGAAGTCAAATAGATCTTTTAGTAAAATATAATTTTACTAAAATTCATAAAAGAAAGATGAAAATAAAGATTCAGATGATGAAGATTACTAAGACAGGGTAAAAGTGAAAAGGTAACAGATTTGTAAGGTGAAAACAAAAAACAGACTTTAATGATCAAAAGTAGAGTTAAAAGACAAATCATAAGACAAGCGATCTTGAAAGAAAACAAATGGAACAGAAAAACAGATGAGAAAGAATTTTTGAAATATAAAAAAGGTTTTTGTTTATAATATCCTCATATACAAAAACCTCTCTCACTTTTCTAATAGCCATTATTTCTTTGGAAATTTTAAACAATGTTTGAAAACACTTTTTACAAAAAAATCCTATTTAGTCATCATTTTCCATAGAATATTGTGGCAATCCAAGATGAATTTTGGAAAACTAGAGGAATTTTGTGTTCCTAAGTGGCCAATATACAAAAATCGATCTGAGTTTTTACACAGGTATTATATAATGGGAGATACATGCTCATCTTCACTGCCTATGTTTTGGACTATGCAAAGTTTTGTTTTACACATATTGTTACAGAGCCTATTGTGAACAATTGGAGCATAATTTTAGGAAACTGAGAGAGGTTTATCTCAATAAAATATTTATATACAATAACCTCTTTCACTTTTTACATCTCTATCTTTTATTGAGATATAAAAAAGTATCACTGAACCCCAATTTTGTAGAATTTCTGGAGAAAAATGCACAAAGGCAGGAAATAGTTAGTGACTTGAAAGCCTCATCATCAACTAAGAGTTGCTATCAAATTCAAATTTATCTTATATGTCACCAAAAGTCCATAAATATAGTGCCAAATAGATTCATTAGTTTTGAGTGTCCTTTATTTAAGTTCTATTTATGTAATACAGTTTTAGATATTTGTAAACCAATCTTGATATTTTTTCAAGATATTCTAGTTTAGAATTTGTATAAATAATTCATCATTTGAAGTATTGAATGTGGATGAATTGTTGAAAATTTCTATCGATTGTACTTTTCTGAACCTAAGGGTTTTTGGTACCAATTTCAAGTCAGCTGACTGGATTAAGGAAATAAAGCATCATATTACAGGATTCATGTGTTGGGCCACTACAACGAAACATTTTCATTTGTTTCTTTGTCAAAGTCTTATGTTTTTCATAAATATATGAATGTGTTCTAAATCTAAATAATAAATCAGGAATTGCTATTTCAGAATATGTTAAAAGCACTATGTTTTGACTGATTCTCATTTGTATGTTTTCAACTGATATCTAGATTAGGGAACCCTTAATTGCTCCCTCATTTTGAATGACCTCTACCTTTTCACTCATAATACGGATTTAAGAACCCTTAATTGCTCTTTTATCCCGATCAAAACCATTTTCACCATCACCCTTGAAGATCTGAAGTGACTTAGCTATCTTGCCCTGTAAAATTTACCTTTAGACCTTGATCTTGATTTGACTGCTTCACACTTTGACTCCATTTTCCCAATGGGATACAGACTTATAACTATCCATCTAAGTAAGTGATTTCACCACCAAATAAAATCAGAACCCAAAAAAAATTTACCCTATATAACTAGCCTAAAATCAAATACAAATCAACAAAGTTAAATCACATAGAGAGAGTCATCTTCGAGCATTAGGAAGGCTAGATCCTAACGCTTAAAAGTAGGATTTTGGTTACCTCGGTAAATTCTTTCTTTAACCTTGAGAAATTACTGAGTGATAACATGTGGTCTGTGTAGAACTCCACTGTGATCACGCACATATGTATGTTAGGAAATTCCAAAGTTAAACTCTGTTGCGAGTAAGGTAGTTTTGTGTGGAATCATAAAACACAGTTCTACGGTGCATTTTGGTATTCTTGCAGCTAGTCTGCATCAACTAAAAGACAAGAAATGGCATAAACCATTACATAATTGAATGTAAAACTAAAGTTGTAATTTCGTGGAAGCCCTAAAGAAATGTACGAATAAATTACAGAATTCCTAATATGAAAGAAAAACGTTTGTAACAAGAGAATTACAAAAAATTTAATTGATATTCAAAGGGCCACAACCTTCTTTTAATTTGCAAAGTTTTATAGAAATTAAGGAACAGAGGAAAACCTTATTGGGCTCTATCATGCTTTAGCTAATAAAGAGTTCTTAACAAGATACATGTTATCGTTCCTTACATTACACTGGACAAAAAGAACATATATATTGGAATTAAGAACATATAAACACAACAAGGGAATTGGGCCAACCATTTTCTTACATACAGATAAAAAATTTATCTGAAGAGGAAAGGAGTCTTTATACCCCAGTTATTATCCAGAGGTTATAAACTGTAGCCTACAGAGGGTAAAAATTGTCTAAATTTCTCTGAAGAGGAAATGAGTCTTTATACAGTAGTTACTATCCATAGGTTATAAACTGCCTCCTACAGAGGGTGATATTTTGTTATACATATATAAAAAAAATCAGAGGAATTAGTATTGAAGTATCAAAGTTCATTAAATAGGCTGATGCTCGTCCTTTTCCATTAAAAACCTAAACCATGGAATCCTAGAAGGGTCTTTGCTAGTTAGATTCTGAGTCCCCTAGTCAAGTAAAATGAAGAAATTTGCAAGCACCTGGAAGGCTTGTGTAGTCTTAAGAAAAGCTCACAAATAATCCTAGCTGAAAGAAAGGTTTGATGAAGGTTTGCAGCTCCAAAGGTGAAGAGGCTCTCCATGCATGCCCCTTCTCGAATTTGTCTTATGGATGCCTTCCAAGAGCACATCCATTACAAACACCAATTGAAAATTCAATGGTCGGCAATCCTTTGACCATCCCTTGCTTGCTAAGCTGTTGCATATATATGAAATTCAAGTGCCCAAATATCTCATGCCAAATCCTACTTTCTTCATTTGCATGCGTAAGTAGCAAAATGGAATGTGATTGAGGAACAAAATCAGAAAATGTATACAGATGAGATTGATCATTTACCTTGCCAGATGCAATCTTCAAGTTGGTTCGCATGTCATAAATGCTCAAGGAATATGGGGTAAATTCCATTTTCCTTCCGCTATCGGTGTGTGTCATCTGATACACTAAGAGAACATTCATAGAAAGCCTTGGAATATGCAAGACATTCTCAAAACTTCCATCTTCGAATTGCACTCTTCCTTGTCCAGTTGCTGCAACTGCTGAATTATCCCCCATGAGAATAGGAGGTCTTGAGTATGCATGTAGAGAAGAAAATGATTCCTTTGAAGAAGCCATATGATTTGAAGCCCCTGAATCAATGATCCATTCTTGCGGTGTAGAATGAAGAGAAATTAAAGCATGTCCATTACCTCTTGGATCTGGTGCTTTTTCTCCAGACTTCTTCTTGGCATTTTCAGGAATGTGGTCTCCAAGATTGCGTTGCTGGAGTGTCTGCGCCATAAGATCTATAGTCTTCTTCATGCATGAAGATTCAGGATGAAAACAACGGTGGCAATAATTGCACACTGATTTCCCTTTTGTTCCTTTCCTTTCCTTTGAGTTGGATGATCCATCAGGGGGTTTGGGATTTCCTCCCTTTCTTGGATCAGGATCCTTCTTCCCTTTTCCTTTCTGATGGTCTTTGGAATTTTCCTTTTCTTTCACATGCACAGTAAGTGCATGCGGTTTGGAATTTTTAAGTGTTCCCATTTTGATGAGCTTATCTTGATCATGCATCAAAGACTGAATAAAAGAATCCAGTGAGGGCATCTTCCAAGTTGCACTGATTGCAGATCTGACTGTGTGGAATGTAGAGACGAATACTGCATACTCTGGACCAAGATTTGATAAAATGGAAAGAATCAACTGATTTTCTTGCTTGGATTTGTCGATCCAGCATCCTTTCAGCTGAAGCAGCAAGGCTTTATACCTTGTAAAAAAATCTTGAATGTTCTCAAAATTTCTCGGATAGAATGATTTTAAATCATTTTCGAGAATGTGACCTTGCATTTCATCTTTTTTTCCAAACAATCCTTCCAAAGTTTTCCATACTTCGTTTGGAGTTGAACATGATTCAACATGAAATAGAAATTCTGGAGAGATAGATAAACATAGGATGCCGAAGGCCTCGTCCATGCGATTGAAATATCTTGTTTTCTCCATTGCCGATGTTGGTTCAACTTCTTTTTCCATGGTTATTCGAAATAAGCCTCTACTTCTGAGATGAAGTAGAATCTTTGGCTTCCATTCAAAGTAATTATATGGAGTAAAAATTGCCGATTGTGGAAACTCCAATTTAGACTCCATTCTTTGTTGTTGCTTCAATCTTCTGAACCTGCAAATAAAAATTTCTTGTGCACTGATTATAAATCCTTGCGCTTTGATACCATGTACAAGTTTTCCGTTACACCAAAACTCGTAAGTGTTGGTAAACTTCCAAATCACTAACAAGGATCCCGAGGGTGGAAATTATGGATTCCATAGAAGTGCGGTGATTACTCCAACACATCGTACCTCACTTGTATTATAGACAAGAATTCGATTTAAAAACCCTCAGGAGATTTCGGAAAAGTTTGTTCTATTGTAATGTGCATAATACAAATGGTGTCGACAAGGGATTAGCTGTAAAATTGTCATGAAACAGGAGTTCCCAAAAACACTGCTCCTAATCACATAAAATATCAATATTGAATTCTACAATATAGAGACAAGTAAAAAAAAGGGAGCTAGGGTTCGAATTTGTCAAAGTTAGGGTTTGAGGTTCTTTACCTTATATGCGCAAGATCGTGTGATAACCGGCTTGAATCCTGAAATACGGGGACACTACAATCGAAAGGCCACCTTGGGCTTAGGATTTCACTCGCAAAAGAAGGCAGAGTTGTTAATTAGTAGAGAGCTAAAATTTTAACTTGTGAAACAAAACGCAAACCAGAAAAAATAGTTACAAGAACGAAGTATGTATAGAAACCAAAACGAAGAATGCGTGTAGGGTTAACCGCTAACCTGAAGATGAAATTCGTTTTTAGACCGCAAGCAGAGACCCCGCTAGAGACATTTGAGCTTGAGATAACCAAAAATTCACAAAGTTGACCCTTGGGTTGAGCGATAAACCATGTTTTCCAAGATAGAAAAACTCAGTTGCAGAGCGTGTTTCTTCTAGAAGTGTATGCGCAAATGAGACTCGGATGAGAGTGAGGCCATAGGGTTAGTTACTCCAAAATTAACCTAAAATATCTTCACCGTAGATAGAAACCCTATGCCATCCAGATCGTCGAAGTGGTTACACATCACTGAGCGGTGTGGGAGGTGGCCATACCACCATTTGCGTTGACATCACGTGGACTAAGGGTAGTAGTGGAATAAGGGTAGTAATTCCTCCACGATGGATCAAACCTCCGCTGTTCACTCTATAAAGACTAGAAGCTTCGAAAATATATGAAAACAACCATACTAATAAATTGAAATACCAAACAAGTTGACAATCTTTTCCACTCAACACACACGTTCTTAACATTCGCGGGAAACCATTTGTATATAGGTTGAGACCTTGCTAAAAATTTAAAAAAAATAATAACACACCATGGGTTGAGAGCATAAATCATATAGATTAGGGTAGTCATAACATGCAACTTATATTACTACATACAATAGTTGTGACATTGTATACTAAAAGAAAGCCCTACATAAACTTACTATTGAAGGGTTGGGCTGCGAGCAGACCAATGCTTCAAAGTAAAATATACGTATATAAGGATAAGAGAAAACAAATAAGTTACTCTAGGGGAGGGCATGCCATAGCTCAATTTAGACAACGAACTTGAGAAGAAGTACTCATTATTGAAAAGTAGAGATATGGAATTTAAACCTGAATATATATATATATATATATATATATATATATATATTAAAAATATTACCAGTAAATTGTAATAAAATTTAAGATAATTTTGATAGAGATGTTACAGATTTGCAATTTCTCCAAGTCTTCTTCACCACTAGGTTAGGAATCTCTACTTTGTCGCAATTATGTGACCCTAATTCAAATCCTCTATAAAGTGCTTTCTCCCTTTAGTCTTGTTCCTGAAAAAAAAATCCATGACTCATGTACTTACTTAAAATAAGCCAGGTAATTCATTACCTTATATTTGAATCCTTTGGATTTGCATCTTGTTGGTTGTAAGTATCTCATTCTTTGAATTGCTCCCGCTCTCAAGAGAAATACTTCAGATCTTGCATCCTTTTCTTGTTGGTTGAGTATCTCATTCTTTGAATTTCTCCCACTCTCACTAGCAATATTTCTATGGTCATGCTTTACAGAGATCTTATTACGTGGAAATACTTGTGGGAAGAGGAACAAGAGGTTGAATTGGATTATCAAAATTACCAACAATTGAGTTATTTGCATTTTACTTTGTTTCTATGGTCATGCTTTACAGAGATCTTATTATGTGGAAATACTTGTGGGAAGAGAAATAGGAGGTTGAATTGGATTATCTAAATTACCAACAATTGAGTTATTTGCAGTTTACTTTGTTTATGAACATTATTTTGAGATACATGCAAATCTCTACTTAAGTCTGCTGAATTAGAATTTTGATATTAAATTTAGAAAACCACCCAATAATTATAATAATAGGAAAACCATTTATATCATAAGTTTATATCATAAACTGGCAGTGCTATATTTAGATGGGGTTGTTTATTTATTTTATTTTTTTAATTAAAGTGTTTTTAATTAAATTTTATTTTTAAATATTTAAATAAATTTAGCATTTCTAAAAAAATTTAGAATATTTAGATTTGGGGTTGTTTATTTATTTTATTTTTTTAATTAGATTTTTTCTGAATTTAAATATTTAAATAAATTTAACATTTTTACACAAATTATTAATAAAAGCTAAAAAAATATCAAAAATAACCAAAATGAAACGTATAACTCAAATTCCATTAAGAAAGAAATATTAGAAATATTTAATATGAAAGAGAAATCTAAGAGTAACCGTGACTTTGCAGGTTTTTAAAATCCAACTAAATTGCAAATATCTAACTCAAATTCCCTTAAGAAAGAAATATTAGAAATATTTAATATGAAAGAGAAATCTAACATAACTGTGACTTTGCAGGTTTTTAAAATCCAACTAAATTGCAAATATCTAACATGAAAAAATATCTCTAAAACCGCCCAAATAAAAATTACAATTAACTGTCATTAAAAAAAACTAATATGAGAAAGTGACTTTGCAGATTTTGACATCCAACTAGCGTTGACGAAAATCTAATCGTTAGAAATGTTGGAATTTCTGAGTAATTGCTTAACATATAGAGGAAATAAAATTCCTCAACTCAACACAGAGATTTAATTAAAAATGCGGACACAGATATGAAAAACATAAATTTCATTAATAAAAATTGGTCTGTTACAAATGATATCTTTAGAACTACAGAAAAAAACCTGTGCTGTTACAAAAAATAACTCTTCAATTTCTGGCATATGCTACTATGCACAAAGCATTTTTCTCCTTGGGCATACGTTGCTTCCAAACACAGCTTTTCTTTTTACGGCACGCTATTTATACAATGCCCACGAAATATGTATATATTTTACATTTCATTATAATAGTTATATATATTGTAAATATGATATATTTACAATATATATATTACATAACGTTTATAACCAAAGTTTAAAACATGTAAAATATTTCGCGGTAAAAAGAAATTTAACCAATGTAAAACCTTTAGCACATACATTGTCGTAAATAAAAACAATAAAACAAACATTAATACATTTCATATTCCATATTCTGTGGGGTCATCTTCCCCCTTGGCTTCTCAAGTCTGCTACCCCTCGGAATTGCTTTGATGGGTCCAGAGAGGAGAGTGATGTCACCTCCTCCGGTGGGTGCCTTTCCCTTTGCTGCTCATGGTTTTCTGCCTCCCCGTAATGTTGCTGGCTCCGCTTTTAATTCACATCCAAATGGTTGGTTCCGAATTTATTGCTGGTTGGTGAATGTTTAAGTGTGGAGGAGACTGGTTGCATGAAGATATGAACTGGAGATTTTTGTGGCAGTTGTCCTTCATATTTCCATCATCAATTAAACTTGTTGTCTTGTCAATCCCATCTGCGTTGAAGTCCGCTATCCTACTGCTCTGTGTGGCAGTTGAAATTAAATTCCAACACTCCCCCTTTATTTCAACTGCTGAGTTTTCTTTCATACCCAAACATTTCTTTAGATAATTAAAAATTTTCTGCGTTAATGGCTTTGTCAAAATATCAGCAAACTGCTCCTCTGTCCTATAGTGCTGCAAAACAATTTCACCATTATTAACCAGTTCTCGTATAAAATGAAATTTTGCATCAATATGCTTTGTTCTCTTCTGGAAGACAGAATTATTTGATAAAGCTATTCGTGAGCTGTTATCACAATAAATTTTCGTTCCTTTGTCCTGCTCATGACATAAATCTCTGAGCATTCTTCTCATCCATACTGCTTGGCATGTTGCTGCTGTTGCTGCCACATATTCTGCCTCTGCTATTGATAAAACAACTATTGGTTGCTTCTTGAAAGCCCAAGAAATGGTTCACAACCCCAAATGAAACACATATCCAAATGTGCTCTTCCTGTCATCTACACTTCCAGCCCAATCACTGTCAGTGTAACCAGTCAATTTAAAATTTTCAGATGAGAAGTAGAAAATACCATACCCTTTTGTTCCATTCACAGACCTGAGAATTTTCTTCGCTGCCTGCAAATGAGACTCTTTCGTCCTTTCCATAAATCTAGAGATTAAAATTACAACGTGCATAATGTCTGGCCTAGTTGCAGTCAAATACATAAGGCTTCCAACTATGCTTTTGTACAAACTTAGATCAAAATGCTTGTTGTTGTCTTCTTTTCTCAATTGTAACTCCATGACAGTTGGAGTTACATCTCCCTTATTGTTCTTCATGTTGAATTTTTTCAACACTTCTTCAACATATTTTGCTTGGAAAAAAAAAATCATTTTCATTTTGCTCTACTTCTATTCCAAGAAAATATCTCAAAAAACCCAAATCAGTCATTTCAAATTCACTCTTCATGATTGCTTTAAAATCAACAATGAGAGAAACTTCATTGCTCGTAAATATTAAATCATCTACATATAAAACAATAATAAGTACCTTACGATAATTTTCTTTTATGTAGAGTGTGGATTCTCCATCACATTTCTCAAATCCATTTTCAGTCAGGTAAGCATCTATCCTAATGTACCATGTTCTTGGTGCTTGCTTCAGCCCATAAAGAGCTTTCTTCAATTTGCATAATTTGTGCTCTTGGCCTTCAATCTCATAGCCTGGAGGTTGTTCAACATATACTTATTCTTTAAACACTCCATTCAGGAATGCAGATTTCACATCCATTTGGTAAACCTTCCATTTGTGTTGTGCTTCTATGGACAACAATGTTCTCACAGTTTCCATCCTTGCAACTAGTGCAAAAGTTTCTTCATAATCTCTACTTGGTTGCTGCTTGTAGCCTTTGACAACAAGTCTTTCTTTGTGCCTTTCAATCTTGCCTTCAACATTGCTCTTGGCCTTATAGACCCATTTTACTCCAATGACTTATTTACCTTTAGGGAGGTCCACTAACTCCCATGTATTACTCTTTTATATTGAACCAATCTCTTTGTTCATTGCTTCAATCGATTTTTCTTCTTTTACGACATCTTCAAAATGAATTGGGTCATCAACATGAAAATACAAAGAAAATAAAGAGTTCAAAACGACATTATCATTTAGCTCTCCTTGCTCATAAATCTCACTCATATTTATGAATCTCGGTCTTCTTGGTGTACTTGGAGTTCCACTTGAACTCGAGGGAGTTTCAGTTCCCTATGGTGTGCTTGGAGAAGCACTTCCTTGATTTATCAAGGATGTTCTATTTCCAACTTGTGGTGTGGTTTTTTGTGCTTTCGATGGTGGAGGAGGAGCCACCAAGGAAGGATTATTTGTTGTTGTCCCTTCCTCTTCTTCTTCGTGAGACACACAAGTCTTCACATTCATCATTTTCTCTAAGCTTCCATCCCAAGATTCTTCTTCAATAAACTGCACATCTCTGCTTATTATTGTTTTCTTACTGGATGGATTGTAGAGTTTATATGCCTTGGACTCATCACTATATCCAACAAAGATACATTTCTCCCCCTTGCTGTCCAATTTCTTCCTTAGTTGATATGGGAAATGTGCATAAGCCACACATCCAAATACTTTCATGTGGGTGACAAACTGCTTTATCCCACTCCACACTTCTTTCGAAACTCTGTTCATGACAACTTTAGTTGGCATCTATTCAAGATGTATGCTACACAATTTGTAGCTTCAGCCCAATACTCATTTGGCAAATTTTTTGCTTTCAACATACTTCTGACCATGTCCATGATGGTCTTATTCTTCCTTTCAACAATACCGTTTTGCTGAGGTGTGTACCTTGTGGTAAACTACTTATGTATGCCATTCTCCCTACAGAAACATAGGAACTCTTTGGAGATATATTCGCCACCTCTGTCAGTCCTTATCACTTTGATGTAGTGCCCACTCTACTTCTCAACATGAGCTTTGAAGTGGCAGAACTGTTCAAACACTTAATCTTCTGTTTCAATAAATACACCCATGTCTTTCTGGTGTAATCATCTATGAATGTCAAAACATATTTGTTGCCAGCTAAAGATGGCATTTGCATTGGTCCACACAAATCTAAGTGGACAATTTCTAAGGGTGACTTTGCCCTTATACTCTTCCCTGCTGGAAAGCTTTCTCTGTGTTGTTTGCCCAAGATGCAGCCTTCACAAAGGCTGTTTGGTTTCTCAATAAATGGTAATCCTTTTACCATTCCCTTTCTGTGCAACAAGTTTAGACCTCTGAAATTGAGATGTCCAAATCTCAAGTGCCATAACCAGTTTTCATCTTTCACTTCCTCTTGAAAGACCTCCTGTATTATAGCTGCTACATTTCTTCTTTCATTCAATTCTGCTTTTATCTTGAGAGAAAACATCCTATTTCTTGTCATCTGCACCTCTGTAATGACTTTCTTGCTTGGAATTATGTCCATGATTGTATACACATCATCTTTAAAAAATACATTGTAGCCCTTGTGAGTGAGTTGTCCAATGCTCAAAAGATTACATTTCAATCCAGGTACATAATATACATCTAGCACAATCTTATGTTCTCCATTTCTTTCCAGGATACTTACTCTGCCTTTTCCCTTGACAGAGATCATACTATCAGTTCCTGTTGTTACTTCAGATTTAACATTTTCATCCAGATTGGCAAACATTGCTATGTTTCCAGTTATGTGGTTACTACAACTTGAGTCTAAGAACCATACATAATCTTGTCTATTTTGTGTTACATTACATGTTAACAACACATTACTCTGGTTCTTATTTTCTTTTGCAAAATTAGCATTCTGCCTATTATTCATGTCATTTTTCTTTTCCTACATTCATTGGCATAGTGCCCATATTTCTTGCAATAATGACACTGCACTTGAGATTTTTCATACCTTTGTATATGAGCTTGATGTTGGCTTGAGCCTTCATTCTGGTTTTGATTACTGCTTCTTCCACTCGAACTTGCAGGGTTGTTTCTCCCTCTATTTTGGCTTCTGCCTCTTCCTCTATTGTTTGCTCTACCTTGACCTTTGCTTCGTCCAAAAGACATTTGAGTCTTGAAAGCAGCTCATCCACTGTAAATATTGAGAGATCATTTTTCTCTTCTATTGTCACTACTATGGCATCAAATCTTGAGGGTAGAATTCTCAAGATTTTCTCCACAATTCAGCTTTCTTCAAGCATTTCTCCATGAAACCTTATCTGGGTAACCAACCCAATAACATGAGTGAAAAATGATTCTATATTTTCAGACTCTTTTATACAGAGAGTTTCAAAATATCTCCTCAACATTTGCAACTTTGTTGTCTTCACCTTCTCCATGTCTTGATAGGTTCTTTTGAGAATATCCCATGCCTCTTTAGACTTTGTTGTTGCTGCAATCATTAGGAAAATACTCTCATGTATAGATTGAAAAAGATAGAAGAGGGATTTAGAGTCCTTATTCCTATTAACTTTTAACAAATCTGTTTCTGCTACTATCAAAGCAGCCAACGTTGCTGCATCTGCTGGTTCTGGGTAGACATTCTCAACTAGCTCCCATATGTCCTGTGAAGCAAACAAGGCTCTCATAGTGATAGCCCAATATTCATGATTCTTCCCATTAAACTGTGGAAGTTGGGGATTTGTCAGACTGGTGCCTATTGCTGCCATCATGACTGTGAAAACCAAACAATTTTCTCGACTGTGTTTAAAAAAAAAAACAAACAGAAGCTTTCTCTGCTGGAGAAATCTACTTTAATAAACTTCTTGCAGCTTCTACAGTGAAGCGCGATCTCTGCTCCGTTTATTGAGCACCTAGACTAGCTCTAATACCATGTTGGAATTTCTGAACAATTCCTTAACATATAGAGGAAATAAAATTCCTTAACTCAACGCAGAGATTTAATTAAAAATGCGGATAGAGATATGCAGAACATAAATTTCATTAATGAAAACTGAACTGTTACAAATGATATCTTCAGAACTGCAATGTTCTGGATTTACAAAAAAAACTTGTGTTGCTACAAAACACAGCTCTTCAATTTTTGGCATATGCTGCTACACACATAGCTTTCTTCTCCTTTGGCATACGCTACTTCCAAACACAACTTGTTGCTCTTTGTCTTCTTTCTCTCTGTCTTTTTGTTTTTCCTGCTTTTGGGCTTCTTTTCTTAATACACAGTCAATTCTATGTTCTTTTCCTTTTATGGCATGCTCATTATACAATGCCCATGGCATATATATATCTTTTATATTTTATTATAATAATTATAAATATTGTAAATATAATATATTTACAATATATATATTACATAACATTTATAGCCAAAGTTTAAAACATGTAAAATATTTCTGGGTAAAAAGAAATTTAACCAACATAAAACCTTTGGCACATACATTGCTGTAAATAAAAACAATAAAAAAAATGTTAATACATTTTGTATTCCATATTCCGTGGGGTCATCTTCCTCCTTTGCTTCTCAAGTCTACTGCCACTTGGAATTGCTTTGGTGGGTCCAGAGAGTAGAGTGATATCACCTCCTCCGGTGGGTGATTTTCCCTTTTCTGCTCATTGTTTGCTGCCTCCCCGGAATGTTGCTGGCTCCACATTTAATTCACATAAAAATGGTTGGTTCCAAATTTATTGCTAGTGGGTGAATATTTAAGTGTGGAGGAGACTGGTTGCGTGAAGATCTGAACTAGAGATTGTTGCGGCGGTTGTCCTTCATATTTCCATCAACAATTAAACTTGTTGTCTTGCCAATCCCATCTACGTTGAAGTCCACCATCCTACTACTCTGCGTAGCAGTTGGAATTAAATTCCAACAAGAAAAATCTAACCATGACTTTGCTCTAAACTTTGAACAAAATTTATTTTAAAAAAAACAAAAATTTAAAAATATAATTCTTATAGAAATAATCACATGCAAATGGACTTAATTTATGACTTTGAAATCAACCAGTATAATTTATTATCGAAATGAGAAATCACATCATATAAATAAATATAAAAATGACTGAAATAACTAAAAATTTAATTTAAATTTAACAAAAATTTAAAATAACCTTTTTCCCTAACTATTTTAAATAAACCAATTCTACAATTAAAAAAAAAAAATTACTGTTTACTTTACCCAAGAATGACGGTTTCCTCACCCCAAAGGCAATTCTCAGCATATCCCGTATTTCTTTCATAAAATATCTGGTAATCCAACTGTAAGAGATTGACATATCCCTGAAATCTATAATCTGGATATATTCAGCAGATCCAAAGACTATACAGGAATTTCACTTCTTATTCCATTAACTGTTTCATAAAATATCTCTTAATCCAAAGGTAAGAAATGAAATCTATAATGCGGATAAATTCAGCGGACCCAAAGACCATATAGGCCTTTCACTTCTTAATTATTATTTATTGTAGCTATTTTATGTTGACTGTGGATTTCGGAATATCCAGAAATTCTAAAGTCCAGAGACATCAAATTAAGTAATCTGATCAAGATACGTTTAGGAAACAAGAGCTTGCTATATTAAGCGATTGTGATCAGAGATGGAATTTGATGGCCACATAGGGCATTTTCCTTTTTTTGAAGTTTAAATATTTTTAATAATTGATTTTGGGAAGTGCTCGGAAATGTACAGAATACATGTTTTTGAAAACAATATTAATACGTATTTTTATTCAGGAAAGTTGAGGAAATTTCTAATTTAAATTTATATGGTGGTTAGAGAAGATTCAGTTTCAAGGTTAGCTCACCATTTTATTTCTAAATTCTATAAAAAAATTAAAAATAAAAGAAAAGTCCACCATTTTATTTTTAAATTCTATTAAAAAAAAGCCAACCATTTATGGTCATTTTATTATATTTCTTGTTATTTAGTTTATGGAATTCAGATTTTCTATTTCCTCTCGAGTAAGGTTGCAGCCAAAAAAAAATCTTTCAAAATTGGAATTATGTAGAGTGCCAAGCAAGCGCTATAGCTATTTTGTTTTTTTGTAACCTTAGTAGTTCCTTACTATTTTCTATTAATATAAAAAGACAGCATAAAAGATAAAAAAAATTAGACCTCAACCTAGCCTAAGGAAACTAGGTCTATTGGCTATCTTGGTGCAGTGTACACTTCCTTAAATTCCTATAAAGAGCCTTTAAGTAACTGATATCAAAGTTTACTAATACTAACATTTACATAGTGCATAAGTAAAACTAATGGCTAAAAAACTAGAATTGGCTACTCTAATCATTATCTAACTCCACCGGAGCCGGATCTTTAAAGCTGGAACCTGACATTTCAACTTGTTGCATGGCTTTTATGTCCTTCTCCATTCTGCCAAGACGAGTATACTTGTGCAGTTGACGCAGGTTGTGCAGTTGACGCAGGTTGATTTCCTGGATGTTTCTATTAATCTCTGCCACGGTGGAGACTACCTTGGGCTCTCCTCCTGCTTCCTGAATTGACGTTATGGCTTTAACCAGCAGACATTTTACTAGCCAATATGTTCTAATTGAGTGATCAAATAGTGAAATTCTTCCATGGATACGCCCTGAGTCATTAATCATATGTTGATGTCTTATGAAACCCTATCCTAGCACCATTACCGAGAAACCCTAGCTCCTCTCTTGCTCTCCCAAAGAGCAAGAGCGATAACTATTATTGATAACGTATGTTGAATGAGTAAAATCCCTTGCCATTTTAGCATAGACCAAGTGGACTCAAGCACCAACTAAAGAAAATATGCCTGAAAATGTATAAGGGAGCACTGTATGTATGTTTCATATGTTAAAGAGGATAAGGAACAATTGTGAGGAGTAGAGAAAGTCAAATTTTATGAAAATGAATTAAGTGGTGAACCTCGTGAGCGAAAGGAATCTTAGAAAGTCAAATTTTAAGAAGAATCTCGTGAGGCAAAGGAACCTTAGAAAGTCAAATTTTAAGAAGAATGCTTTGAAATTGGAGATACTTTCTTTTTTGTCACTCCAAAGGTAATTATATAAGTTATTTAGTATTTAGTTACTATGGATTGGTGAAATGATTTGAAATAATTCTTATTATGGATTGTTGAAATTATTCTAAATAATTTTTTTGTAAAGTGCATGAATGATAAAGAATTATATTTCATCTATTCTTATATGAATTATTTTCCATTTATTTTATGGTTTTTCAACTTTACTATTAAATATCAATAAAATAAAATAATGTAATCTTTTATTTGGAGATTAGGTCGAGATTCTTTTCATTTTCAAGTTGGTATTATTTTATTTTCTTTGTTTCAACCTTGATTTGTTATATGTTTAAATTTAAAATTTAAAAATGAAACGAAAATGAAATTATTTACGGTATATTATGGTAGGATTTTATTTTATTTTTAAATATTTTTGTTTAAATAGCTAGCAATATTATTTAAAAGCACATGGGACAAGCTAGAATTAATTTTATATTGCAGAATAATTTTTGAAAAGAGAATAAATTTTATTAAATATACACAACAATAATTTTTGAAACAGTTAAGACTACTAGAGAAGTTTAGGAAAAGAATAGATGTGTCATTCTAAAAGATATTTAAGAAATACTTAAACTTCATTTTAGTCAACATCATGTCTATCTCTATTAATGTATTGTTCCATGTAATTTAGGTTTATTAATATTTTTTTTTGTCTTATTATTATTTCAATTTATTAATATTTTTTGTGTGTATTGGTTAAAATTTGATGGGTTTATTACATTTTTTAGTGTCTAATTATTCAAGTTTTGGCTAAGATATGATAGGTTGAACTTGGTCATATAATTTTCTTTAATTTAAATGTAAAATATATGCTTTAATCAAATTCGATGTCCAAGCCATATTGAAGTAGATGTTGTTACTTTTCTTTAACTTAAATGTAAAATATACATTTTAATCAAGCCTTATGTCCAAATCATATTGAAGTAGATGTTGCTACTAGTTTGTAGATAGAAATCTTTTATGTTTTGATTTTTCACTTTTCATAATCCTTTACTCGTAATTATTATTTTTGTTTTAAAAACTTTCCTTTACTCCTAATTATTATTTTTGTTTTAAAAACATTGAAATAATTATTAGAATTCTTTATTGAAATTGAAATTGATTTGTTATATTATTTATAATTAACCATAATTATTATTGATTATACTTTAAACCAAAGTGAGAAAATTTTAAATTGATTTGTTATATTATTTATAATTAATCATAATTATTATTAATTATACTTTAAATCAAAATGAGAAAATTTTAATATTGTTTTGTTATTATGTTAGGAAATTATTATCAACAACCATCCATACATCATTGTGCCCAAGATCATTATCAACAACCCCACACATATTCACAACTAACACCTTCAAGAATTTTGAGTTTGCATTAAAAATGTGAATACATGTTAGAAAAAAACTAGAAATGAAATAAATTAGGCCCTCGAAACCTAATTAACATAGTGAACGAAATCTAAAGCATATGTATTGGAGTGTATGTCAACAATTAATTATAACTTTTCCATGCTTGTTTTAATATCACACTAATCCCTATGTTATTATTATAGGTCACACCTCTTTTCACAAGGAACTTGGGAAACATAAAACACTATACACAAAAATGTCCATGTTGTAGAGTAGCATTAGATTGAAAACTTTATAATATATTGGAAACAAAATTTATATATTGTAAAGCATTTTCAAACCAAAACTTAAGATTTAATGAGTTAAATTTACTTTGTTTTTTTAATGTGAAAATTTTTAACATAGTTATTTTGTTTTTTTTTTATAATAAATATTGTGAAATTTTTTTGATATAATTATATTATTGAAGAGTAAATTTTTAATCAAATTTTTATTAATAAAAAGTTAAGATAAAAAGAAATCCAAATTCCATCTTGATTGCGATGAACAAGAAGGTGGTTCTCGATGGCTTCCTTGATTGCTACTTGAAATATTTTCATGGCAGCGGACGACAGGCCAACGGGAACCACTATTCCTCTTATCCCACTAGTTTAATAAGGGATGAAAAAGCTCGACAAGCCAGGCACTATTGATGTGGACGGGTATGGTCAACCATGAAAGAATTGACGCCGTGAAAGACGTGTTGCGCATTGGCCACAACCACTCGTAGAAAACGGCTGTGAGAAGTTTTAGAGTAATGGTGCCGTTAAAACCGCATCATATCGGAACTTCTTGTTGTCAGGAATTTCAGGAGATGGTTTTAACTATTGATCATGGAAAATTAAGCACGATGCAGATGGAATGGAATCAGGTAGGTTGAAATTAAGAATGGGAAGATATGCCATTGTTTTTCAAGTATATTCTAAATTAATTTGAAGTTTGACCTGTCATGGGTGATTGTTCAAAATCAGATAGGACAGAATACGATATAGAAAATTAAGCACCATGCAGATGGAACGGAATCAGGTAGGTTGAAATTAAGAATGGGAAGATATGCCATTGGTTTTCAAGTATATTCTAAGTTAATTTTAAGTTTGATTTGTCATGCGCGATTATTCAAAATCAGATAAAGACAGAATACCATATGGAAATTTAAGCGCCATGCAGATGGAACGGAATCAGGTAGGTTGGAAGATATGCCATTGCTTTTTTAACTGTATTCTTGTTTGATTTGTCATGGGCTATAATTCAAACATAATACCATTTTCCAAATACAAAAAGGGAAGTTTTCAATTTTAAATGCAAATAATCTATTCGTAATGAGGAAAATTAATTTATAAAAAATTATAATTTTGTTATATTAAGATTAGTTTAATTATATAAATTAAATGATTAGTAAATATCAATAGATATATTTGATAATCAATGTTAAAATTGTTGTTTTAAATTATTAAAATTAAAAATATTAAAAAAATAATTAAATTATAATTTTCTTTAAAAATATTAAGTAGAGATTCTCTTTTATTGAAAATATGCATATTAATTTTTTTCCAAATTACAAATGGTGTAAAGTTAAAGTGTTTTAGTTGTAACTTCAAAGTACTTTCTGATTAATCACATCATTAAAATTAAACTTTATGAAAAAATATATCACAAATTTTTTTTTTCATATTTAAATCACATAATATTTGAAACCTAGTTTGAATTATAAAATTCACAATGTGAATATAAATTTACTGTCATTTGCTAATTGGCCCGTACGACGATTAAGAATAATCGGAAGGATTAAGGAAATGTTGTACTAGGGACAGGTAATTGGCACCTACGACGATTAAGAAGAATCGGAAGGATTAAAGAAATGTTGTACTACAATAAGGACGCGTATCACAGTTACGTATCAGAGTCGTTGGAAGTTGAGTTATTATGAGTCAATGACTATTGAGTGATTGATAGGCTGAATTACTAAGCCTGAGTGGCGGAAAGTGGAATTGGGATGATTACGTGGGGAAAGTGAAATTACTACAGCTAAATTAGTGGTCAAAAGTTAAATCATTGCAACAATTGAAATTGCTACGCCTAAAAAATTAGCCTATGTCACTACAACAATTGAAATTACTACACCCAAAATTAGCCTATGTGGCATCATTATCCAACATTGACCTAAGTGCTGCATAAGGGTTTCAAACTACTGTGAAATCAAATAAGGGTTTCAAACTACTGTGAAATCAGATAAAACATTAATGAATATGAATATTATTCCTAAAAAATATCTACTCAAGACTCTAGAATAAACAACCCTGCTAGATCGCAGAAGAAACGGTCTGTAATTTAAACACAGTCTGCAATTTATATGAGAAAACATTTAACAAACCATAAAAGCTGATTTCTATAAATATGTTGTCATCAAATTTTCTAAAGACATTAATTCATACTTTAATTCTCTATTGCTAAACAAAACGTTCACCAAGAAAGAGAAGCTGCATTTTGTGAGGCATGATTGCATTTCCATGTATAGTGTGATATGAAAATTTACACAAAATCTGTAAATTTGACTACCAAAATTTACAATTTGATGTACTCAAATTCATATTACACCAAAAATCTTTCTTACGTTCCTGAATCTATTCAATGGCTTTTGAAAAATACATATTTCAGTCCGAGGCCATGCCGAACCAGACGAGTTTGCTTTTATCTGTCTTTCACTGTTTTTAGCGTTTTCTCAGTGTAAGGCAAACCTGGAAAAATCGTTTGCGCTTGAAATAAATTGAGTTACAGCTCACTAATGAAAATCCGATTACTGCATCTTCTTCCAAGGGATTGATCTCTGTCACCAATTTTCTGGTTAGGGGTGGTTGATAACAGCCTGGATCGGACCAGATTTGCTAGGCCTCGACCAGATTATCTTCCATTCATCGGTGACATCTTGGCACAGAATCCCTAAGATAGAAACCCTAGCCCCTGTTGTAAACCTAGCTTCATTGCAGCTGTAACCTTAGCTTCAACGTTGTTGTAACACTACCATTACACTGAACAACCATTGTTATACATATAGACATCACTATCCTTAGATATATATCCTGCGGAAAAAATACACTCGAACAGATTTTGAACATTAAAGCCATCAAGTACGGTAAGAAAATTCTCTCCTTTTAACATATAAATAATCTGCCTAAATATTTATATTCATCCTGGTCTTAACCTTTAAACGACGGTGTCAAAATTCCAACCCTATGCATCTTTTGCGTCATCCCTTAATCGATCAGCGAAAAAAATTCCCAATAGATTCAGCGGGTTTCAATTTTTTTAGGTTAAGAGTTTAGTAGGGAATTCTCAAAACTCTTGGGGCACAGCAAACCATAAACATAGATCAAGGATCCTGTGGAACCATGATTTTGGTGCGCTGTTGACCCATTTCCCCTGGCTAATGCACTGCCACTTAGACGTGCACATAACAAGGCTGGCCATGTTTTACAGGTAACAATGGCTCTAACATTCTTTTGAGTCTCCAGTCGCCCTCATTAGATCTTCCATAGTGATGAGGGAAACTACCATCATACATATCTACCCAGTGTTAGAGGATGTTTTTACTGTATTTGTTTCCTTATTAATTTCTTATATCACGTTGAGACATTAATGTTCTATTTGTTTCCTTATTAATTTTAGAGGATGTTTTTACTGTATTTGTTTCCTTATTAATTTCTTATATCACGTTGAGACATTAATGTTCTATTTGTTTCCTTATTAATTTCTTATATCAGGTTGGGAGATTAATGTTAGTGTCTGTTAGTTGTCATTACATTTGATTCTCTTGTCTACAGGGAGAGATGTCCGTAGACGAACAGGTCATAGGAGAAAGGCACATCATGCTACTTGATCAATTGAGGTGTAGTATGACACTTGTCCTCTGCATGCAGCGAGGTGTCCTATGCACGCCGTTACTAGATAAGCCAGTTTACAAATGATTAGGGTATGGTTTCCCGCGGTTAGATAGAGGCTTCCCGAACAAGTTGCCTAATTTCGTTTGGGTCGGTTACTTGTTCATTTTCGTTCCCGGTACTTGCATGAGGCTGCTCCGATGTTGCTCGCATCCAGTTCTGTCCTTAGCTCAGAGGTTAGTGGGTTATGGGGAATTTCAGATGTTGCTTTGAGAGGTTGTGATGTTGTTTATGCAGAGTTTGGTCTGGTTTATTGGGTTTTTTTTTTAGTTCCTTATCTTTTGTATTGGCTTGACTATTCATCTTTGTTTGTCCTTGTGGTTGATATAACTCGACTCGGTGCTGGATATGGTGGTTTCGTGCTCAGAAGTGTTTTTTCAGGGAATGTAGTTTGTTTATGAGTTTTATGACAATTTTCTCTTATTTTGTGCATATTTCTCCACATCTAACCCTAAGGCGGGTTGTTTGGAGGTCATTGTGTGATTTGCATTTGTTTTAGGATGAACGCACGAGGCTCCTCTGGCACATTGGGGTTTTTGGAGTGTATGGGGTTCTTTTGGTGCGCTGGCATGGAGGAGGCCTATGAAAGCTGGAAGTTAGGACTATGTCCTACGAATCTACCTTCTCCATGTGTTTTTTGTTGGAATTTTAAGAAATTCCAGAACAATACAATGGAGAGAATAAAACTCCCCTTCAAAACACAGAGAAATTTAAAACTTCTTTTGACAAGAGACAGAGTTTCACACTTAAAAACAAACTTCTATTACTTTCAAAACTTTTACTAATTCTTCCTCTAGCACAGAGGGATTACAGAAACCAGGACTGCTTCAGACGCAGTGCCCAAATACATTCTCTGTCTATCAAACAACACACTCTGTCTCTGAAAATACGCTGTTGTATTTTTCTTTTCGCACTGCTGTGCAGAAACAAACCAAAAACAATATTCATTCCTTTACAACAGGCTCGCGGGCCTTTTCTTTTTATATGTCGTGCATATATTTCAAAACATTACAAAAACATATATAAAACTTGAACAATGAAATAAAACAAATTACAAAGGGAAAAACCTTTCAGAACTTTTAAAAATTATCAGATGCCCGACATACGAGTGGGGACCACATCGGAGTCGGCAATCAACGATCGACTGATCGGCTTTGACAAAAAAATTGCGATTGGACGCTGTGCGATGTTGCGATTGCGATTGGATCGCATCGCAAACATCCAACGGAACATTGCGATTGCGATTATACAACGGACGTGACGACCATATAACTTCAGTGTAATAAGACCATCGGGTCCGCGCTTTAAACAAAATGCGCGACCAAACAAAATTGTGATTGCAATTGGAATCCGGACGCGATGAACCATTTAACTCCGCTGCATAAACTCCATCGGGTCCGGGCTACGATCGGAGTACATAACAAAATCGCTCCGATTGAACTTTGCAATTAGAACACTTGCGATTGCAATAAATCACTGCCGCGTGGTCTTGTGGACCCATGGGCCTCGGCTGTGGTGGGGGGACGATTAATATAAAGTTTTGGTAGTATTATATACAACCGTTCCACTTTGCGGAACTCTGCCATATCAACAAGACACTTGGAATATATGTCATATGTATTGCGATTTGCGATTGCGATTGGATCGCATCGCAAATCTTCACATCAAGAAGACACTGCTTAAGAGCTTTGCGATTCTGATTACCGCTCAAGTGGTGGGGACCAATTGTTCCGCCATTTTAAAAATAAAAGGACTTCCGCCTGTATTAATCAAATTTACTTCATTTTGGTTGTTGAGGACTTAAAAGCCCGAAATGACTATCCTTTAATTTGATCTGCTCTTCCGTAGTCTGAAGCTACGAAATTCTTTGTCCTTCCACTGTGAGAATGGTTACGCTCATAGAAAAATCAAATCTCCTCTGCAATTTGTGGCTGCGGCCCATCAAAGATTAAATTGACCCTACGCTTCATCCATGCTTCTTTGAATGCAGAGTGTTGTGCACTTTAACTATGCTGTTGTTGCCTTTGTACTCTTTTCTTCCTGCCCATGGCTAGCAGGTGACTTTAATATTTTCAACACTCCCCCTTAAAGTCAGCTGCTGGGTTATCAAACATACCCAAACATTTTCTTAAAAATTCAAAGGTCTTCTGCCCCAATGGTTTTGTTAAAATATCTGCATATCGCTCCTCTGTTTTACAATGCTGTAAAACAATTTCTGCATTGTTCACCAACTCTCTGATATATTGAAATTTTGTATCTATGTGCTTTGTTCTATTATGAAATACTGAATTCTTTGACAATGCAATAGCTGAGCTATCGTCATAATAAATTACTATCCCTTTTACCTGTTCTTGGCATAAACTTCTCAACATTCTTCTCATCCAAATTGCTTCACACGCTGCTGCTGTAGCTGCCACATATTCTGCCTCTGCTATAGATAATGCTACAATCGGTTGTTTCTTAGAAGCCCATGAAATGACTCCTGAACCCATACGAAAAACATAACCGAAAGTACTCTTCCGATCATCTACACTTCCAGCCCAATCACTGTCAGTGTATCCAACTAATTCTGAATTTTCTGAAGTATTATATAAAATGCCAAATCTTTTAGTTCCTTTCACATACCTCAGAATTCTTTTTGCTGCTTGCCAATGTGCTTCTTTTGACTTCTCCATAAATCTGGAAATTAAACTAACAACATGCACAAGATCCACCCTAGTTGCAGTCAAATACATGAGGCTGCCAACTATGCTTTTGTACAGACTTGGATCAAAATCCTTGCTGCTATCATGTTTACTCACCTTCAATCCCATTACTGTGGGAGTGATTGCAGCTTTGCACTCCTGCATATTAAATCTTTCTAAAACTTGATTCACATACTTTGCTTGAGAAATAAAAATTCCCTTTTCATTTTGTTCCACTTCTATTCCTAAGAAGTATCTCAATAAACCCATGTCAGTCATTTCAAATTCTTCTTTCATGACTATTTTAAATTTTTCAACAAGGAAATCATCATTACCTGTAAAAATTAAATCATCAACATATAAAACAACAATCAACATTTTACCATCCTTCTCTTTGATGTAGAGGGTGGGTTCTCCCTCACACTTTTCAAATCCATTTTCCAGTAGATAGGAGTCTATTCTACTGTACCATGCTCTTGGTGCTTGCTTCAGCCCATAAAGAGTTTTCTTCAATCTGCAAACTTTGTGCTCTTGGCCTTTCTTCTCATATCCGAGAGGTTGTTCCACATATACCTCTTCCATTAAAACTCCATTTAAAAATGCAGATTTTACATCCATCTGGTATACTTTCCATTTGTTTTTGTGCTGCTATGGACAACACTGCTCTTACTGTCTCCATTCTTGCAACTGGTGCAAAATTTTCTTCATAATCTATCCCATGCTTCTGCTTATATCCCTTTACAACAAGTTTGGCCTTGTGTCTCTCTCTCTTTTCTTCAGCATTACTCTTGGTCTTATAGACCCATTTAACTCCAATGACTTCCTTACATTCTGGGAGATCAACCAACTCCCATGTTTTGTTCTTCTCTATGGCATTAATTTCCTCATCCATAGCTTCTATCCATTTTCTATCTTTAATAGCTTCTTCAAAATGAATAGGATCATCAACTTGACAATACAAAGCAAATAGGGAATTTATACCTTCATTTGTTGCTCCTTGCTCATAGATTTCTCTAATACTTCTGAACTTTGTTCCTCGTTCACTTGGTGTATTTGTGCTTGAAGAAGCACTCGAATCTACTCCATGTGGTGTGCTCGGTGATGCACTCCCGCTTCTTCTCAAGGGTATTCTCACTGCCGCTTGAGGTGTCCCCTGCTGTCCTTGCATTGTTGGAGGTTGTGCTACGGATGGGTTGTTAATTTCAACCGCATCTCCTTCATCTTCATCATGAGATAAATAGCTTTTAACATTAACTGTTTTCTCGATGCTTCCATCCCATGCTTCCTCTTCAATGAATTTCACATCTTTGCTTATCAAGAACCTTTTTGTGGATGGGTTATACAACCTGTATCCTTTGGAATCCTCACAATATCCAAGGAAAATACACTTCTCCCCCTTACTATCCAATTTCTTCCCCAGCTTGTCTGGAATGTGTGCATATGCCACACATCCAAAAAATCTCATGCGGGTGACTTCCTGTTTTCTGCCACTCCACGCTTCTTCTGGAACTTTTTTCATCACAAATTTTGTGGGGCATCTATTTAAAATATACACAACACAATTTTTTGCTTTTGCCCAATACTCATTCGGCAAATGTTTTGAATTTAGCATACTTCTCACCATTTCCATTATGGTTCGATTCTTCCTTTCAGCAACTCCATTCTGCTGCGGTGTGTACCTTGTGGTAAACTGCTTGTGTATGCCGTTCTCTCTACAAAAATGCAGAAATTCCTTTGAGATATATTCTCCTCCTCTATCAGTTCTAAGAACTTTAATATACTGCCCACTCTGTTTCTCTACAAGAGCTTTAAAGTGGCAAAATTTCTGAGAAACTTCACTCTTATATTTCAGAAAATAAACCCGCACTTTTCTTGTGAAATCATCTATGAAGGTCAGCATCTAATTGCTGCCTGAAACTGATGTTGTTTGCATCGGCCCACATAAATCTGAGTGAATGATCTCTAAGGGTGCTTTCGCCCTCATGCTTTTCCCTGATGGAAAATTTTCTCTGTGTTTCTTTCCCAAGATGCAGCCTTCACATAGGCTGTCAGGCTTTTCAATCAAAGGCAAGCCTCTTACCATTCCTTTTCTGTGCAGCAAATTTAATCCTCCGAAATTTAGATGTCCAAATATTAGATTCCATAACCAATTTTCATCTTTCTCTTCCTTTTGGAAGGCTTCTTGTGTTACAGCTGCTATGCTTTTTCTTTTTCATTTCAAGTCAGTGTTGAGCTTGAGTGGAAACATTCTATTGCTGTTCATTTGTATTTCAGCAATGATTTTCTTGCTTGGAGGTATATCTTTTATTGTGCACACATCATCTTTGAAAATTACATTGTAACCTTTATTTATGAGCTTCCCAACGCTCAAAATATTACACTTTAGACCTGGAACATAATATACATAAGGAACAAATTTATGCTCCCCATTTCTTGCTCGAATACTAACTCTGCCTTTTCCTTTGACAGAGATCTTAGTATCAGTCCCTGTGGTCACTTCAGATTTTACTTCTTCATCTAAATTAGCAAACATTTCTTTGTTTCCAGTCATATGATTACTACATCCTGAATCTAAGAACAAAAAATCATCTTCTCTATCTTGTGCTACATTACATGCTAACAGCACATTACTTGGGTTCTTTTCTTCTTTTGCTACATTAGCATTCTGCTTATTTTTCATGTCATTTTGCCTCTTTCTACATTCATTGGCATAGTGTGTAGTATACCTAGGGGGGATAATATAGGGTACAGAGAGAGGTACCCAAGGGAATAATATGATTTAATAATATAAGAATGATAAATAATTGGGCCATAGTTAATAAATAAATTGGTTAACCCACATTATGTAAGGGACCACATGTAGCTAGGGAACAAAGTGATAAGCCCATTGTATTGGATGTATGGTATTGAGATACCCATGGTAACTACCCATTGTATTGCATGTATGAAACCTATATAAAGACTAGAGTCTCTCCATTGAGAGATGTCATGGATTATTGTATGGGCAAGCATATGGCTTATGGAGTGATCTCCTTCCTTAAGGAGTGAATGTATGGTGTTGCCCTACCTGAAGGGTTTTGATCTTAATGAAGATCTGAAGTTTTATCTTCTATGGTGTTATTTCTCGGGCATATTTTCTATTTTTATACATTTTCTTAAGGCTAGAGTCTCTCCATTGAGAGATGTCAAGGATTATTGTATGGGAAAGCATATGGCTTTTGGAGTGATCTCCTTGCTTAAGGAGTGAATGTATGGTGTTTCCCTACCTTAAGGGTTTTGATATTAATGAATATCTGAAGTTTTATCTTCTATGGTGTTATTTCTTAGGCATATTTTCCATTTTTATACATTTTCTTGTCAGATCTACTACATAGTGCCCATATTTCTTGTAGTAATGACATTGGACATTGGATTTGTCATACCTCTGTCCATGAGCATGTTGTTGTTGATGTCCAACTTGTTGGTTGTTGCATTGGATGTGGCTCTGACTTTGACTGTTGCTCCTTCCATGTGAATGTGAAGGGTCGTTCCTTCCACCTCTGTTCTGGCTTCTACCTCTTCCTCTTCCTTAAGGCATCTGGGTCTTGAAGGCGTGCTCAAGAGATGAGTGTTCATCTCCGCTCAATCTCTGTTCATGAGTTATCAGTGAGGCATGAAGTTCATCCACTATGAACTGTGAGAGATCTTTGGTGTAACACCCCTAGTTTATGTTTTTGATTTTCAAAACTAGAAATTTGAACTTTAATCTTAAGGGGAGTGGACCCCAAAGGACAAGTATTTTGTGGATGTAATTAAATATTTAATTATGAAAAATAAATAAGATGATTCTGTGTAGATTGAACAAAATGAGAATTAGGAGATCACTTGCTAAATCCATGAGGATGGAAAGAGGCAAATATTTCCCCAAAAATCTTTCAAAAATCCTTGAAAGAATTTATTTCCAAATTAGATTTTGAGGAAAATCTAGTTTCTCCAATGATATGGAGAGTAGTTGGGAAGAGGTAAAAAGTTGGGAAAAGCAGAAAGCAACTTTAAAAATCCCTAAATAAGGGAAGCCTAGGAAAAAAGGAAGAAGAGCATCCTGATATTCTGGACGCAGAATTAGAAACAGTCTTTGGGGAGAAAAAGCTTAAATAAGCTATTCCTGAACAGATTAGACATTGATCTGGAAGGGAAGTGATCTCAGCTCGAGGGTGTGTTCTGGAGATAGAGGAACTCTACGGTTGGGAGGACTGGTCAAATACCAAAGTGGTATACTCACAGTGTTATGAATGATTAAAACTATTTGTTGTTAGGTGTAAAAGTTAATGATTATAGCTGCACACTATTTAAAATGTTTTGTTTTGTGCTGGTGTTCCATACATTTACAGAATAGTAGAGTAATTAAACTCTCTCAGTTCTGCATAGTTGTAGGAACCATAAATATGAGGACAAATCAACCAGAAACTCTAAACCAGTCCCTGGTTTAAATCTGGAGATTATGTTATCTCATAATTTATAATTATGTAACTTTAATCTGTTTCTGTTGTAAATAGAAATAATTCAGTGAACATTAGGGAAACCCAAAAAAAAACCTGTATGTAGGAGGAATTAAGTACATACAGGGTAGAGCTATACATTTGTTGAATTAGCTAAGTGAATTACAGGCATATAGATTTACAAAACAACAGTGCATGTTTATGTATAGATTTCCTTCTATAATAAGGACTGAAGGGAAGAGTATATAGTTTAGTACTATAAATTCAAGTGTTATATATATATATATATATAGGTAGTAAAGGAACAGGACTAAATATGTTTACAAATTAAGCAAACAAATGTGGTCTGAGAATTATATATATATAAAACTGGTGTTAATATCCTTCCCAAAGCAAGGGTCACAACTTAATAAATTCTGGAAATTACAAACTGTGCATGGGAACCTCTATAAAATGCATGTAGACTATACAAACTGGGAAGGATAACAGTTAAATTCTCCATCAGATCTATATTATGTTTAGAAGTGTAGTCTAAACACTACATAGACTGAAAATGTTATGCTAAGAAAAAATATAAATATATAGTTGCAGAAAATATTATAAGTAACTATTACAATGGAACTAAGACTAAGGAGTATAAAGAGAGTCCACTGTTGGATTCATAGAATACACCTGAAACTTCAGACTCTGTGTAAATGGGAAATTCTCCTCCACTGAGAGATTACAAACTTGACAACTTTTGCATCAAAGAGACTTATAGTCAATTTTGATATTATATGAGAAGGAACATAAAGTAAATTAAGACGAGCACATTTCTGACTTTCTTCAATTAAATTTAGGAAGACCATTACTGAAAGGGAAAATAATTAACATGAGTATTAGCAAAAATAAATAAATATTATTGAGTTGTCAATAATAACAGAGACGAAGGATAGACATATCCTAGAAACAAGCTATCATAGTGCCATCATAATATTCCAAAATTTGATATACAATGAATTTCATCATCCGAATGAAAAATTATTAATAGTCACAGTCTCTGGCAGAGTTTAGTATTACAATAAACACTTTTTATGACAATAAGAATTTTAATTGTCTAAACAAATTATGTACAACAACGTGAGGAGTGTTTGGCTTCTCTCCGACCAGTATACTGTGGATACCGACCTCGAAATGCCAAGTGCATTGAGATTAGTGTCGAATGAAACAACGCCTTTCATGGTTCACCGAGAAGGAAAATTGTATAGCGTTCGGAATTACCTGCAGTAAAAAAAATCGACAGTGAGAATACGAGTAGAGTAACTAATAAAAATTCTATCAAGAATGAAATAATAACAAAGTAATAAATGGTTACCTGGCAAAGGAGAACCTCATTTCCTTCAAAACAACCTGCAATAGAAGTAGAGGCATAACATTAAAAATTCGAAGATCAGGAGTTCCAATTGGGAATGAAAAAGCCACGGTTTCTGTGATAAAATCAAAATTGATCACTTGCCTAGGGTATGGATAATGCTCAAGAAAAGTAAAATCCACCTATCATCATTCGAACAACATCAAAAAAACCTCGAAGGATGCTGGGGGGGTAAAATTCTATTCAGAAACGATAGAGCATTAGTCCCACCCATCGTTCATAGGAAGACATACAAGGTAGCAGAAGAGATGTGGGAATAACAAAAAAATCCACGTACTCAGATAGAAAAATCTCTACAAAAGGTTTGTCCAACTAACCAATACGAACTCTCGACTGTAACGAGACCATGGAAAAGAATTTATTTTAATTAACCTCAGCTCTCGCTCAAGCAACAGAACATATTTCTATGGAAATAAAAAATCCATATCAAGATAAAAACATAGAGCGTAAGCTTAACATTAAAAACCAGAGACATGCATAGACGTCATACCTGAAACATCACACGATGAGGGAATAGATACGCCGAAGCCTGGGAGCGTCTACGCTCAGTTCATCCAAGGTGCAGAGTCTCGCCACCGGGAGGCAAGTAGAACAAATGAAAGGAGAAAGAACCACCTCAACAATAACACAGATAATTATAAGAATGTCCCAAACCCAAGAACCGATGAAACCCTAATGAACATGAATGATCTTCACCGTCCAAGTGGCCTCGAATCCACGGCTTAGCCACGGATTGAGTTTGGGAAATTGGCATTTAATACACAGTAGTTCAAAACGTAAATGTTGATCTATGAAATCTACGCCACAGTACCATCGATCATATCATGTGTCCGGCGTATTAAAAGTGTGTTCTGGCGTGGCATATCACAAATAACATATAGATACATATATCCTCAAGTATGGACATATCCAGAACTAATAAACTTGAAAATCAACAAAGTGTCAACGAATAGGAGGACGAGGAGGGTTAAAAAAGTTAACGTGGCCAAATGCCTTAGTCAACCATGCCAACGAGACACAATGAACACATTGAAAATTAAATGCGCATAACTCCACATCACTCATCATAAGAGATACGTACGTAAGGAATAAACGATGCGATGGTCATGCTCACAATAATTTCATATCCTTGACAGGAGGGTAAATATGAATAGACCTTGAATAATTCGCAATTAAACTGTGGGGTGATAAGAATTGGAGTTATACAAAGACTTAAAACCCATCGACTACCATATCTAATACGTAAGAGAATGTTGTTGAATAAAAATGTAGAGTTAATAAGCCTAAAAATGTGTGCATAAATATTTATGAGTAAATTGTCATGTGTAAGGACAATATAAATTTGGTAGAGTATATGTATAATTTACAATATGCATAGATAGACAAGCATGGGAGTAAATGCAACCATATAATAGAGATGATGATATATATGTGTAAATTACATAAGCCACAACCATTAGCGGAAGAAAACAATAAAACTATACTCCCAAGAGTAATAGGAGGAATAGTAACTCTACTCCATAACAGATCATAATTGATGAAATTCAAAAGTAGAATTGAACAGTTGTGGCCAATAGAAGCACTTAACTAAATTATAAATAGAAAAAAAAAATTTCTAGGGTGGAAAGAAGAGATGTTACATTTGGTCTCTTCTATGGTGGTAACAATAACATCAAACTTTGAGGGTAAGCATCTCAAAATTTTCTCCACGATCCTTCTTTCTTCAAGAGTTTCTCCATGGGATTTTATCTAATTTACAATCCCAATCAGATGTGTAAAAAATGTGTCTACATTATCTGACTCTTTCATGCAAAGAGTTTCAAAATCTCTTCTTAGCAACTGAAGTTTTGTTGTCTTAACTTTCTCCATCCCTTGATAGGCTACTTTCAGAGTTTCCCATGCATCCTTGGATCTCCTAGCTGCTGCTATCCTTGGAAACACACTCTCATTTACTTCCTGATACAAATAGAAGAGGGCTTTAGAGTCATTTCTATTATTCTTCAATAAATCCTTTTCTGCTTGAGTAAGGCATTAAAAGCCTGCTCATCTGTTGGTTCTGTAAAACCATCTTCTACAAACTCCCATAATTCTTGTGAGATAAACAGGGCTCTCATGGTAATGGCACAATAATCATAGTTCTTTCCATTAAATTGTGGAAGCTGAACATTTCCAATATTCATACCAGTGCTTGGTCTAGCCATTTATCTTAAACTGAACTCTACACTTAAAAAAACTGTCTTTCCTTTTCTAAAAGAACAAACTCTTTTAAATAATAAACAACAGCTCTGTTATCTTTGAGAAATACCTGAACTTTTGAATTTGTTGAGCTTTCACACTACTGGAGAAAACACTGCAACAAGTCTTCTTCTTCTTCAGCTTCCTTGAAACCTTCAAAGAGCCTAAACTAGCTCTGATACCATGTTGGAATTTTGAGAAATTCCAGAACAATACAATGGAGAGAATAAAACTCCCCTTCAAAACACAAAGAAATTTAAAACTTCTTTTGACAAGAGACAGAGTTTCACACTTAAAAACAAACTTCTATTACTTTCAAAACTTTTACTAATTCTTCCTCTAGCACAGAGGGATTACAGAAACCAAGACTGCTTCAGACGCAGTGCCAAAATACATTCTCTGTCTGTCAAACAACACACTCTGTCTCTGAAAATACACTACTGTATTTTTCTTTTTGCACTACTGTGCAGAAACAAACCAAAAACAATATGCATTCCTTTACAACAGGCTCGCAGGCCTTTTCTTTTTATATGCCGCGCGTATATTTCAAAACATTACAAAAACATATATAAAACTTGAACAAAGAAATAAAACAAATTACAAAGGGAAAACCTTTCAGAACTTTTAAAAATTATGAAATGCCCGACGTACGAGTGGGGACCACATCACAGTTGGCAATCGGCGATCGGCCAATTGGCTTTGACGGAAACTTTGCGATTGGACGCTGTGCGATGTTGCGATTGCGATTGGATCGCATCGCAAACATCCGACAGAACATTGTGATTACGATTATACGACGGACGCGACAACCATATAACTCCAGTGTAATAAGACCATCGGGTCCGCGCAACCAAACAAAATTGCGATTGCGATTGGAATCCAGACTCGATGAACCATTTAACTCCGCTGCATAAACTCCATCGGGTCTGGGCTACGATCGGAGTACATAACAAAAGTGCTCTGATTGAACTTTGCGATTGGAACACTTGCAATTGCAATAAATCACTGCCGCGTGGTCTTGTGGACCCACGGGCCTCGGCTGTGGTGGGGGGCGATTAATATAAAGTTTTGGTTGTATTATATACAACCGTTTCGCTTTGCGGAACTCTGCCATATCAACAAGACACTTGGAATATATGTCATATGTATTGTGATTTGCGATTGCGATTGGATCGTATCGCAAATCTTCACATCAACAAGACACTGCTTAAGAGCTTTGCGATTCCAATTACCGCTCAAGTGGTGGGGACCACTTGTTCCGCCATTTCAAAAATAAAAGGACTTCCGCCTGTATTAATCAAATTTACTTTATTTTGGTTGTTGAGGACTTAAAAGCCCGAAATGACTATCCTTTAATTTGATCTGCTCTTCCGTAGTCTGAAGCTACGAAAGTCTTCGTCCTTCCACTGTGAGAACGGCTACGCTCGTAAAAAAATCAAATCTCCTCTACAATTTGTGGTTGCGGCCCATCAAAGATTAAATTCACCCTACGGTTCTTCCATGCTTCTTTGAATGCAGAGTGCTATGCACTTTAACTATGCTGCTGCTACCTCTGTACTCTTTTCTTCCTGCCCATGGCTAGTAGGTGACTTTAATATTTTCAACATTTTTAAACACATTTAAATTAATGGATTACTATTCTTGTGGAGCTTCTCTGTTGAGCTTGTCTTCCCATGTTTTTAAACACTTTTAGCTATGGGTTTTGTGTAAATTTAATGGGTTTTTTCTTTGGGATTGCTTGTTAGCTTGTTTCTCTTGGGCTGTCTCAAAATTATAGAATACAAATATGTTTGTTTAGAATGTGGGTTATTTTGTGTTCATTCTAGTCATAATTTTTAATTGAAGGCATAATGCTATGGTTTCGTCTTGATATGCCAGGTTTCGGCTTCCAAATTTCTTTTCATATTTTTTTCTTGTGCTGCCTAGAAATTACAGAATTACAGAACACGAATAGGGATTTATCATTGTTAATTCTTGACTTAATTGTTAATTTTTGGATTGGTGCTAGGGTTTATAAAACACAACTACAACTTATGATGGTGGAATCTTAATGATTGTTTGGTCTTAGGCACTGTTCGGGACACTAGGCCAATTCTAAGACCAAGTCCAATTTTTAAAACATTAGTTTAGTACCTACTATGCTACCGCAATTGAAGTATTTTGTGTTGATCATAATTGGGTAACTGTATTTTGTGTTGATGATAATTGGGTAACTGTGTTAAATTTGAAGTTTGTATGAATAGATTCATAAGACATGATCATGATTCATAATAGCTAAATTATATTTGATAAAATTTAATATTGTTATTTCGTTTCCAAATTAGTGTGTCATTAACTACTAGTCTCCTAGATCAAGCAGAGCACTTCGAGCTTCTATTCTATACAAGTCTAGATTACAAAAAAAAATTAATCCAACATGAGTATCGTCTACTAATAGAGTTGGGCTACATTGTAAAGAGTACTTCCATGAATATTGAACCAACATCCTTGTGGGTGCTTTCAATATCTCCTATCATGCCACTATATCAAATTAAACTTTCAGGCCTCTATACCCCGTATGAAATTTTTTCTTTTTTGTTGTTTCATTGCAATGTTTCTGTTGATAGAGAATTCCAAGTCTATCATATGGTTGCTTTAAAGCCTCATTTTCCATCAGTATGTTCTTGTTTTATTCTCTCAAATTGTAAATCTCTTTTCCCACATGTTTGTCAACTTTTTTCACCTGTCTATTCAATGCCACCTCTTAGAGTTTCTATGTAAGAAGCACAATGAGCTTCAATACATAAGACCAATTATTTTTTTATCGACCCATTTTTTTATATAGTAGAGGACATTTTTCTAATTTTCTCCCCATATAATAGAAAAATAAATATCTCATATTCTAATTTGTACACTACTTTTAGCAAAAAAATGGAGGAAAAAACTTTTGTATTTTTTTAAATTTCCTTGAAAATTTTACTTTTCATCAAGGACGATTGACAAACATAATCCATAGAATAGTTGGGTGAAAATAACTAATATATTTATGGCTCGTCATCAGAAGACACCCTTCATCTATCATACCCTTGAAAGGGAAGGAAAGTGGTAATCTAAGCTTATTTTGTTTTAATGGTGGCATTGATGATTGAGATTATGGATTTGTAAGTGAGAAAGTTATAAATGGGTTACACTATTAATTTTTTAACTCCCAATGAATATAGTTATATTTTTGTAGCAATTAGAAACTGTTTGCTACATACTAATTAAACATTATGATATACTGGTTGTGGCAAGTGTTATGTTCTTTTAAATAATCAATTATAACTTCAATAGAATAAAAAAGTGGTTGTTTTCGAATTCATATTATCATGTTTTAGAATTAAGGAAACTAATACTATTAGGACTTGAGACAACTTGTCTCTTTTCAAAGATCCAACAAAAATTCTCTTTTGAGGATCCATTTTTTTGGGTTCCCAAGGATAATTTTGTGAGGCAACCAAAAATGATGCTTCCAAACATCCATGGATGCTATCTTTAGCAAACCTATTGCACCCTTACCAAAATCACATTGCGATGTGGTTACAAAAAATAATTCATGCCACCCCTATGCTTGATGGCTTCCACACAGGGGCTTCAATGCGGGAGTAATACCATACCACGTGGGTTCATATTGGGGGATATATAATGAGGAAAAAATGACATTATATATTGGGGTATATATAGTGGGTAAAGGGTTTTTATATTGGAAAGTATAAAAAATGGATCTCAAAGTTAATGAAAAAATATAAAGGGGTATAAAAAATGTTAATGAAAAAATGGATACCTATAATAAATAGTGAAAGTAGGGGCTTTTGAAATTGGGAAGGTTTATTGGGTTTATATTGGGAGGGGGTTAAACAATGTGATTTTTATATGTATTTTCCAATATTTACTCAAATTAAGGTTGTTGTTTAATATTCTATGATCGTATGTGATATGTTATAGGTTCATTGAGTGAAGCCCCTGTGGGCTTCCATTTCCTGCATTGCCCAAAATTATTGAGTTTCCTGCCTGACCCAAGTATGGTGGACTACCCAAGATTAGTTAAATAGGAAGTGCCTAAATGTTTCCATATGATTGAATCCAATTCCATCCTTGTAGCCATGGAGGGACTGAGTAGCCCAAGTGTCCACTTGTGCTACTAACCCCAACACTATGTGCAGGTGTCATATAAACATAGTTAGGATTTAAAATTGTGTTGGTAGGGGTATAAGAGGTGGGCATAACCCCTTGTTGATAGTGGAGGACTTGGATGTTAATCAGGTCTTGGAATTATGGTGTGTGCTCTGAAATGTGGTCCAATGTGTTGGACATCATCCTATTTGCCTCAAACTGGCTTGGACCATGGTCTTCCCTGCTTGTCACCCCTCCTCCTTTTTCCAACACTTGTTGAAACTTTCTCACATCTCTCTCTTCCCTTTCCAATTTTTTTCTATGCTCCTTATATTCCCTTTATTTTTTTCTTTCCAACCTTTCCTTTGATCGAGCTTATGCTGCTGCGATCCTTGCAGCTCTCTTTTCCTTGGATAACTCCTCCTTTCTCTTTTCAAATTCCTTAATTTCATTCATTTTACGTTTAAAATCAAACATTGCATTCATATAATATTCATATGTGATCAATTGTGAACTTCTGCCAAACGAAGATAATCTGATGTTGATTTACTTGATGAGGCCTTCACTCTCTCTACTAGTATCCTTAGGAATGCACTAAGTATTCTCTACTTTGTTGTTCCATGATCCTCAGGACCTGACACTTAGATTTAAACCTCTAAAACAACTTATTGGCCCCCATTTTTATCTTCTTTAGGTACTTCATGCTGAATAGGCTCCTCTTCCAGTGATCTATTGTCCACAAAATAATTAGCATGTTCGGTGTTCAACTTTGATGGTTGTGAAGGAATGTCCATGCTTTACTCATTGGTGGTAGACACACTATTTACAATTATATTCATCATGGCCTCTACCAACCATTATGGTGGGCTTACTTGGGTTGGCATGCTCAATTGATAATTATTTAATTTTCTTTAAATTTCATTCCCTTTATCAACTACCTCATATGGAATATGATATGCAGAATTGGTAGGTGGTTCAGTGGGTGTGACAACCTCAATGACATTGACAGTTGGTTGATGAATGAACTGTGTCTCACTGATATGTTCATCATCATTTCCATAGAATTTCTCATGAGAAAGGGACATTATAACTTTAGCAACAACTACATCTTCTTGGGAACCAACATGGTCTTGTAAGTTCTCTGCTTCTTGACCTTCCACATCAAATGCTTGGCTACAACTAGTATCATGCATTAGAGAATCAAAATTAACTAGCCATATACCAATCCTCCTAAATACAACCTTGATGTTAGAAGGTTTGAGAGCCATTTTAAGTACTTTACTTACAAGCTTAGCTATCTCAAACATCTTTACTTCCACCGCTGGATTCTTTGCCACGCACGAATCTCGCTCAACCCTGAAACAGTTCTTGAATGGCTCAAATACGATGACATCAAGGGGTTGAAATATGTGAGTGGTATGAGTTAGAAATGTTAACTGGTCAATGCCCAAATTTTTGGCCTCCTCAATTTTCGGCACAACCATGTGGATTCCATGGCCATCTAAAATTAGTAGGTGCATCTTTTCAGGTGAGACACCAACTGGTATAGATACAACAAAGTGACAACGCCAATTCAGGAATAGTCCTTTCTCATCCATGCATGCAATTGGTTCATAATTTTGTATATATTTTTTAGTTGAGTTTTACCTTTAAATAAATAAAATCTTGGTATTGATTAACCAATTGCATTGACACAACAAAGAATAGTGATCCACTCCTTGCTCTTAGGCAATATCTTAGGAACATTTCTTCTCCCTCTCTTGGAAACTACCCGCATACCATAATTCCTTCCTTCCTGTAAGCCTGTTTCATCACAGTTCCATATATGGTCTAGATCATATGAGTGTTGCTCATATGCAGCAGAAAGAGCGTTAAAGAGCTTGGACACAATTTAAGGGCGTAGATTTAAAGCCATGGCTCTGTTAAGGCCCTCAAATGTACGTAACATAAGGTATGGATGCATATTTTTAAACCAACTCCACCATGATTTACGAGGAAAACCATCTTTGAAGGGGTTTGGCCTTCCCTGGCAGATTTAAGCTACTATGGATTTAAATTGTATAAGTTCTAACCCATGTCCTAGTTGGGCCATCTCCTTACACTACTTGACCACCTCGTCCTCCTCCTCTTCATTCATAATTATAAAAAATCCTCTACACTTTATATTAGTCAACTCATTTATCCAATAATGTATGTTAGAGGAAAAAATTACCATGTTTTCTTTCCAGATCCACGGATTGAATATCCCTTAAACATGATGTCATAAATTGCAACGAGAATGTCTCCCTTTCTAGAGCCTCTAATGGAACTAATTTTATTTATTAAACTTTCACCTTGAACTGTGGTTGAAGGTGTCCCTATGGCTGATGGTGGTATAACATGATATACTACCACAAAGTACTTTTCAATGACATTCCTGAGAGCATTGGGAGAATTGATGCCACCCCCTCATCCTCATATGCTGAATTGGTCTGTAGCTAGCCCCCCCTCATCCCTCACCTCCTCTTGTTCCTTTTCAGACCTGTAATACACTCTTGGAATGGCTGCAAAAGCCTGTAGATTTACCATGAAATTATGATTTAAAAAAAAAGTCGATTTTTCATAGTAGTTCACCAATGATTCATGAACCGGAAGTACATGTACAAAACTCTTGAAAATAAGTATATAATTAATAATACCATGTCAAAATTTTATTAGGGTACAACATGACTAAGAAGTTTGATAAGTATTAGAGTAAACTAAGTTTATGTATGACTTCTAATATCAACATGAGAAAGATAAGTAATATGTATTGAATGTTAACAATATGGCATATTATGTTGTTTGTTGTTAACTCTTGCATTTGTGTAGTAAACTTGGTATTATACTCAACAAAGTTCAAGTTGTATTTGAGCACATACTATCTTATCAGAAAGTTCTTGCCTTGTTCAATTTTCCTAGTCACTATAGCTATGTGTTTTGAGTTATATCCGTGCATCATTGTGGTCCTTTTCTCATTATTATGTGTATTATCTATGTATGGAACTCCATATGACTTGTGTCCATCTAACTATCTATCTGTGGAATTTTGATCTCTGCATTCGTTGTCAACACTTCATCTTTGTACACAATTTCTACGTTTCACTTGCATGGTTGTGGGATTTCCTTGATTTATTTGTCTAGGTTGTGAGGATATTCTAAGGCCTTCTACATGTTACTGATGATTGGAGTGTGTTTTTTTTTTAGAATGGTTATTCATAAAAATGTATATACTTTTGATATAAAACAAAGTTCTTTCCTTGTTCAATTGTCCTAGTGATTATAACTCAGTGTTTTGAGTTATCTCCATGCATAACTGTGGTACTTTTATCATTATCATGTGTATTCTCTATTTGTGGAACTTCATATGACTTGTGTGCCTATATCTATCTACATGTGGAATTATGATCTCTTCCTTCATTGTTAATAATTGAGATTTGTACAATTTCTAACTTTCTCTTGCATAGTTGTGGGATTTACTTGATTTATTTGTCTAGGTTGTGATGATATTCTAAGGTCTGTTGCCTCTTATTGATGATTGGAGTGTGTTTTTTTTTTCCATTGGTTTTTCTTACAAATTTATATAATTTTGATAGAAAAAAAAGTTATTTCCTTGTTCAATTGTCCTAGTGACTATGTCTTAGTGCTTTGAGTTATATCCTTGCATCATTGTGGCACTTTTCTCATTATCATGTGTATTCTCTATTTCTGGAACTTCATATGACTTGTGTCCATCATCTATATATCTTTGGAATTATGATCTCTACCTTCGTTGTCAACACTTCAGGTTTGCACACAATTTTCAGCTTTCTCTTGCATGGTTGTGGGATTTATTTGATTGATTGTCTAGGCTATGAGGATTTTCTAAGGTCTGCTACTGTGTTATTGATGATTGGAGTGTTTTTTTTTTATATTTGTTATTCTTACAAATGTATATGGTTTTGACAGAAAAAAAAAGTTCTTGGTCTATACTAGTACGTTTTAATGGTTTATAGTCATTTTTGTATATGTTTTAATTTTCTTTTATATGAGAATAGTCAAGTTTTTATTTCTTCTTTCAAGAAAAATCCAAGTGGAGTAACTCACATGCTATAATATTTTTAATTTTAATATTGTTTGTGTATACATGGGATGATATCACTGTGTCATGGGATTTTAGGAGGCCATGTTGTGTATGTCGTTTGTGCCTTGCAACCCTATAAATCCTTTTATTATCTAGATGTATTATTTCTTATTGTCATAGGAAGCTACTTGCCATAGGTTCTACATCATCAAGTTCTTTCCTTTTTCAATTGTCCTAGTGATTATAGCTCATTGTTTTGAGTTATCTCCTTGCATCATTGTGGTATTTTTCTCATTATCATATGTATTTTCTATGTATGGAACTTCACATTACTTGTTTCCATCTATCTATATATCTATTGAATTATGATCTCTCCCTTTGCCATCAACACTTCAGCTTTGTACATAATTTCTAGCTTTCTCTTGCATGGTTGTGGGATTTACTTGATTGATTTTTCTAGGCTTTGAGGATAAAAGCCATAAGAAACTTTAGGAAATGATGGACTGGCCATGGAGAGGTTTCACACTTCTAAAAATCCTCTAAAAACCTTTAAGAAAGGATATGATTCAATAAAATGCGAGCCATGTAGTTAATCACATATCTACTTGAGCAATGCCACTAGCCAATAATTTTAGATAAGATCTAGAGTGAAGAGAGTAAGGTTACACACTCGATGTAATATGATGTTAATATTCGCAAGTTAAATTACGAGAATAACCTGAAACACTGAAGCCTTATATATTTCTCCTTTATAGGACCAAAGTGTAGAAGCCATAGGAAAATTTAGGAAAGGAGGCACTTGCCATAGAGAGGTTTCAAACTTCTAAAAGTCCTTGAAAAAACCTAAAAAAATGAGATGATTCAAGAAAACCTGAGCCCTGTAGTCACAAGAGAACTTGAGTGATGCCAATAACCAATAATTTCAGATAATATATAGAGTTAAGAGAGTAAGGTCACACACTCACTGTAATATGATGTTAAGATTCACAAGTGGAAGTACGATAATATAAGCAAGTTCATATCTAATACATAACTTTCTGGTGCATCTCATTTTCCTAATTCCTTATATTTTTTCTCTTGCAATATTGCATTTATCTCTTCTTAATTTGATATTATAATAATCAAAATAAAATTTCTAATAAGAATATACAAGTGATAAATAGACATAGACATTGGTATCGTTATTCATTTAAAAATGGATTTAATTTACCTTTGTTTCTCAACTAATATAATGATAAAGTAATCAATATGATAACATTGTTCAACGAAAACTTGTATGTCTCGAGCAGTTGATGAATAGAATGAATGTAACACTATGCACACACTATTTGTATGTCTCCAACAATCAATGAATAGAATTAATGTAACATTATATGAACACTATGATTGTATGTGAACACTCTGACTATATGTCTCCAGTAGATGATGAGTAGAATGAATGTTTCAAATGAAAAAATAGTAAGGGTTGATGTTTTATAGTTTTATGATATAGAATTTAATTTCTAGGGAACGTTGGCATGGATTTCCATCTCCCAAATTCAAATGTGTGTTCTGGATTTATTTGTACATGATCCAACGACTAGTAAGATTTCATGGTTGATCCTTGTGCTTTCTTGTGTTTAATTCTTGAATTGAAAGGGTTGTTGTGTTTAATAATTAAGCTGAAAGGGTTGGTTTCATTTATTTCACCCTATGAACTAATTCATGAATTGAATGTTGTCATTTATTGTCTTCAAAATTTTGAATGGTTAAACATAGATGTATCTATGGATGACACACATTTCACCTATTCTTTTGCAGGTATTACCCAACAGTGGGATGTGTCGCTCTAGTGTAAATCAGTGGGTGACTATTTAATGGGATAGGTGTACTCTTGGATAGAAATCAATGGAATGTTTTGTAGTGCATTTTGAATTAATTGGTAATTCAAAGCTGGAGGTAGTTTGGACAAGATGTCTTGTCAAATTCTGATGTTAAGGCCCGGTGTTCTAAATTTGTTGGTCCAATAAGTATATGTGCCCATTTTGGACATATTTATGTAACTTATATAACTTAATATAAACTATTTATGTGCATATTTTTTATGTTTTATGATTAGTTTTTGATGGATGTGTGGGATCAATATTATAATTACTAATAGTCACTACACAATAATAGAAGCCTCTCCCCTAGGTGCCATAGACAGTTCAGTTTTATTTCAATTCTAATCCATAGGTGTTGAGTTCTACTCCAGTAATTTATTATTTATATTTTCAATGTAATCTTATTTAACCGTTTTGAGTATTGAGAAGATAAATCTCATAAAAATCATATCGTGAATTGCGGTGCACTGCGTAGCCTCCAAGTCACTGTCATTGTGATGCAAAACAAATTTTACATCCAGGTGAGACAAGACGAGTTGTTTGCTCAACTAAACTCATGCGCGAGCTCCATAAGGAAGGACACCATTTCAAATCCGTGGTTAAACGTTTTAGGTTTATTCAAAGGTGTCGTAAATCCTTTTTCTAATAGTGAAACAAATTTTGTATAACAAAAAAAGTAATTTTATATAACAAGTCAAACGAATTTAAAAGTCTCATTGAATTTTTTAATCGTGCATTGTATGATATTTATTAGGTTCAAAAATAAGGGTTAAAAAAAAAAGGTATCATCAAACTTATAATGTTCGCTACTAAAGGATATATTTTTAAAAAGACTGTTGTTTTAGAAAAGGGTTTTTTTTTATGGGAAGGACTTTAATGTATCTTATTAAGGATTTAAAAAGAAGGGAGATTTTGGTTTAAAATATTTTTTAAAGAGGTTTTTTTTTTATAAAGAGAGGATGCCTACTCTATTAAAAAAGGTTTTTTAATAGAAAGGAGGTGTTGTCTGCTTCAAAAGTTTAAAAAAAAGGAGGGTGCACATCTACATTTAAAAATGGCTTCTCCTAGCGCGTTGCCACATACCTTGACTCTACTTGGGAAAAATTACGAGTTTTGGCCATTAAGAATGAAGACTTTTTTGCAAGCCCAAGAATGTTGGGATACCCTGCTAAATGGTTATGTAGAGCTGACCCAAGGGAAATTATCAAACATGAAAAATAATCAGAGGAATGTCACTGCAGAACTGAGAAAGAAAGAGCACAGAGCCAAATGTTGCATACAAAACTCAGTAGATGACTCTATCTTCGATAAGATAATCGATGCATTAAAAACAAAAGAATATTGGGACATTTTGAAAGTTCTGCGTCAAGGTAATGATATAGTGAAGAAAATTAAATTGAAGACATTGAGAGCATAGTTGAAAACCCTAAATATGACTGACACAAAGAATGTGGACCAGCTCATGACTAAAGTCATGGGAAGAGTCAATAAAATCAAACTTCTTGGTGAAACCATTAAAAATAAAAATATTGTTGAAAAATTCCTTCAAAGACTGCCCAGGAAATATGACATGATTGTAACAAGCATTCTAGAATCAAAGGATATTACAACTTTCTTAGTAGAACAATTGACTATATCACTTCTGGTACACGATACAAGACTCAACTTGGTAGAACATCCATGGAAAAGATTTAAAAGCACATGGTTCTCTTGGTAAAGGAAAAGGATATGGAGATGACAACAAGTGAGGCAGAGGCAGATCATAACATAATCATGGAACAGGGCAATGGAGACCTCCATAAAACCAAACTTATAGAAGAACAACATGGAGCAAAGCTAATGTTTAATTCTACTACTGAAAGAAATTTGAACATTATGAACATGAATGTAGAAAGTAAAAGTCAGAGAAATAAAGAGGCAGTGTAGATCTCTCCAACAATGACGGAGAATCCTCTAAGACAATGTTTCTTTCATGTCATGTTTCTCAAGACAGACACAACGATGACCTTCGGTTGCTGGAATGTGGTTGCAACAATCATATGACACGTAAAAAATATCTTCTTTCTTATCTTGATGCTTCCATAACATCAGAAATTACTCTCAAAGACTATTCTTGTATTAAAGTTGAAGGGAAAGGTACTACCCCTGTTATTACTAAACAAAACAAGAAGAAATACATACTTCATGTTTATTATGTTCCACATCTGAAGCATAACCTCATTAGTGTATGAAAATTGATGGACCATGGTTATGATGTAATATTTCAAGGGAGCACATGTTATAATTAGGACGAGCCTCCCTATAGAAGATTGACAACAAAGGTTGAGAAAACCAATAATAGGATGTTTCCATTGACTCTTAGAAGCTTAAATATCTCACAGTCTTTTTTCCATAATGTGTCAAGAATAGATGAGTCTCAGCTATGGAATTCTAGGTATGGCCACATCCCATTCAAGTTTCTATTTCTTCTTCCGAAACATTCAATCGTCATTTTTCACCTTGTTATAAATGAAAAATATTTTCATTATGAAATGTGTTTTCTATCTAGGCATAAAAGAGAGAGATTTCCCACATCTTCCTATACAAAAAAATATCCTTTAGAGCTAGTCCATACATATATGTGTGGCCCAACGCAGACATAGTCCATTGGTGGTAGTATTTATTTTATGACCTTCATTAATGATTATAGCAAGAAGATATGGGTGTATTTTCTTAAAAATAAATCAAACACTTTCTCAATATCTAAAGAGTTCAAAGAAGAAGCAGAAAATCAGAGTGGAAATCATTTGAAAGTACTCAGATCTAAGAGAGGAAGAGAATACAACTCCAATGATTTCAAATATTTTTGTCAACAACAAGCAATCATCATGCATAACACAACAAGATATACTCCACAATAGAACGAAGTAGCAGAAAGGAAAAATTAGTCGATCATGAAAATGGCCAAATGGTTGCTTTGTGATAAGAAGTTGTCAAATAACTATTAGGATGAAGCAGTTTCGACAAAAATTTTTGTTCTCAACAGATATCCAAAAAATAGTCTCTAAGATATAGGACCTCAAGAAGAATGGGATGGTAAAAAGGTAAATGTATCTCACTTTATAATTTTCGAATCACTAAAATTTTCAGATGGTCTTGAGTAGCTAAGAAAGAAGCTGGATGATAGGAGTGAAATATGTATTTTCATAGGATATAGTGAGCAGTCAAAGGTCTACATTCTTTAAAATCAAGTACCAAGAAGTTTTTTTAAAGAAGATATGTTAGATTTTTGGAAAATAAATCTTGGTCTGGTCATGTTGATGAAGCTACAAATCATATTTTTTATCCACCACAACCACCAAGATTGCAGGTTCAATAAGGGCCATATCATTCTGAAAATGTTAGATATTCAAGCAGTGAATCCATGAGTGATTAAACATATTCAGAAGACAATCACAAAAGAGGAAGAATAATATAAATATATGAGTATGAGAATGAGTTTAACCAGGAGAATATGTTTGCATTTATTTCATCTCAACCAACCCATTTCGAGGAAGTAGTAAAATAAAAGCATTGGGTTGATGAAATGAACCAAGAAATTTCCACCATAGAGAAGAACCATACTTGGGAATTAATTTATCTCCCAAGAGACAAAACCAAAATTGGTGTAAAATGGATATATAAGACAAAGCTGAATGAAAAAGGATATTGAGAAACATAAGGCAAGTATGATTTCCAAAGGATTCTAACAATAATGTTTTGTCAGCTATGGTGAAAACTTTGCTCAAGTAACAAGATTAGACATTGTCAGAACCATTTTGTCCACAACATATCAAAAAAAATGGAAACACTATCAACTTGATGTAAAATATGCCTTCCTAAATGGTATATTGTAGGAAGAATTTTATGTAGAGAAGCTTCCTAGTTTTAAGTTCCAGGAAAAGAGTCTAAGGTATATAGGTTGAAGAAATATTTTTTGGTTTGAAGCAAGCTCTAAGAGCTTTGTACAGTCGCATCGAAACCTCTCTCATTAAAAGAGGCTTTTGCACAAGAAATCATAAGACAACTTTAAATACAAAAACTCATGAAGGTAAATTTATTATTATATTCTTTTACGTAGATGATATTCTTTATACAAGAAATATGATGTTAGAATATTTCAAAGAAGCAATGAAAACAAAATTTGATATGACAAATTTAGGGATCATGAAATACTTCTTAGGCATTGAAATGAAAAATTTTTCTAATGGAATTTTTGTTGGTCAACCAAAATATGCCACTGACATAATCCAAAAGTTCAGAATGACCCATTGAAAACCATCTAATACGCCAATTTTTCAAGCCACCACTCTGAGCAAATAATATGTAGCACCACCAGTTGATCCCATATTGTATAAAAGTCTAGTTGGTAGTTTGTGATATCTCACTGCAACTAGACCTAATATCATGTTTATTGCTAGCTTTGTATCTAGGCTTATGTAATCACCACAGATAACTCATTGGAATGCTGCAAAAATGGTATTAAGGTATATTGCAGGGTATATTGTAGGGACCATAGACTATGGTTTTTTCTATACACATTTTGAAAATTGTTCACTGTCAGGTTATACAGAATGTGATCTTGCATGGATTTTATATGATAGAAAAAACTCCTCAGGGTATGATTTTCATCTTGGAACCAATATAATTTCATGGGCATCCAAGAAACAATCAATCGTTTTAATATCTTTTGCAGAGGAAAAATATGTAGCAAGAAATTCAACAACTTGTCAATTAGTGTGGTTGAAAATATTATTGAAAGATATATCAAATGTTCAAAATTATTGAACTCCTATTTGCTGTGACAATAGCTCAACAATTTCTTTATAAAAAAATATTTTTTTCCACAAAAAGAGCAAGCACATTGACACACGTTTTCATCAACGATGGGGACATAATACTTGCTTTTCAGGGTTCGAAATATTAGCTTGCAAATATTTTCACAAATCCATTGGGAAAGAATGTAGTGGCATTTCAAAGAGAGAAATTAGGCATTGTAAGTGCCTCTACATGTAACAGTTGAGATTGTGAGGGGATGTTTAGATATTAATCTCACTCTCTCTTAGGTGTCATCACATTTTATTCTCTCTCTTTTTTTTGTAAGCTTGGTAGTTCCTTTCATTTCACTTTTTTCACCTTTTTTTTTCACTCTATTTTCATCAATATGTCCAAATACATCAGCCCGATCGAGGAAGGGAATTGAACCTGTGATGAGTGCTATAACAGCCCGCCTCATCACCATTTAACTAAGACCCCACATAAATCACATTTTATTCTTTGTTTGTTAAGTTTCATATACAGTTTAATTTCACCCAGAGGTGCAATCAATAGCCCAGTATGATCGATGTATAAGATTGTCACGTCCTGAAAAATTAATAAAAATAATTTTTGCTAATGTCCACCAAAACATTAACTTGAATCTTAAATCATATATAACTTAACTTGATTCTTTATATTATATATAAATTTTTAACCTTTTTAATAGGGTAATATTAATTATTAAAATATAGAAATGTATTATCTCTACAACCTAGTATGGAGTAGATCTCATGTAAAAAAGTAAACATGTAAAAGTAAATGTAATGTTTAAAATTTTACATTTTTGATACAATTTTTTCCCTATATAAAAATAAACGTAATTACTATTATGTATAAACAGAATATAAATTTAGAATGTAAAGTGGTTTAGGTATGGTAAATAAATAAAAATAGAAATAAACAAGAGGTATGGTAAATAAATACAAAATAGTTTTATACTTACTCCAATGATATGGTAAATAAATAAAACCTCTTTATATATTTACTCCATAAACCTATTTATATTTACAAAAACAAAAAACAAAAAATTTATTTAGGTGAAGCCTATAGGCCAAATACCGCAGGACAAATTATTATTAATACCATGGGCCAGATACCATATTTATAAAAGAGGTATAAAGAGGCATGATAAATATATAAAAACATATCGAATATCATTATAAATCAACATCTAACTATATACCAAGCCTATGGGCCAAATACCTTGGTAAATAAAAGAGGTATAGTAAATAGATAAAATCTCTTTTCATATTTACTCCATAAACATATTTATATTTACGAACACTCCAAAAACAAGTTTTATTTAGGTGAATCCTATGGTCCAAATTATTGTTAATACCATGCCAAAAAATAACAAACATTATTAGCCCTAATATTAATATTAATATTATTAAATTTAATAACTTTGGATTAATACAATATTAAATTTGCTATATTATATATACATTAATATTTCATCATATATGCTAACTCTAAATATATATGGGAGGGAAGAACAAATACATATAGTGATAGAGGTGAAGAGATAGGGGGTGTGAGAAGGGAGAGATGAGGATAAACTCAAGGAGAGGGGAGAGGAGGAATGAAGAGAGAGAGAGGGAGAGGACACGAGAGAGGTAGAAAAGGGTAAGAGAGGGAGAGGGAGACATAAATATGGAGGGGCCAGAGAGGTGGAGAGATGGAGGGAGATAGAGAGAGGATTGGAGGGTTGAGAGAGAGAGAGAGAGAGAGAGAGAGAGGACAAAAGATAGGACTTGAGAGAGAGGAGGAGAGAGGGAGGGATAAATAGATGGATTTAGAGGGGGATACAGGGAGGGAATAAGAAAAAAGTAGAGAGTGAGAAGTGGAGAGGGAGAGGGTGTGAAAAGAGAGATATGGAGAGAGAGTTTGTATATTTGGGGGTGAGATAAAGAGACAAAGAAGCATAGATGGAGAGAATGGGGAAAAGAAGGAGAGAGAAGGAGAGAGGGAGGGATATAGTAACATAGTTTGAGAGAGAGAGAAAGAGAGATAGAGAGAGAGGAAGAGAGTGATTGGGGAAGAGAGAGGATTTTAGGGAAAAGAGAGAGGGAGAGAGAGAGAGATGGGGGAAGAGAGAGGGAAGTAGGAGAGGAAGGGAGAGAGAGGAAGGAAGAGAGAGAGGAGGAGAGATGGAGGGATATAGGAGGAGAGAGGAAGGGATAGAGAGATGGAGTTGGAGGGGAAGATGAGGGATGGAAGAATAAATATGTATAGAGTGAGAAGTGGAGAGAGAGAGGGAGTGACAAGGGAAAAATATACAGAGTGTGTGTGTGTTTTGGGGTGAGGTAAAGAGAAAAATAAGGAGATATGGATGGAGTGCAAAACATGAGGAAAGGTTTGCACCTCCAGAGATTTGATCCCCTCGGCACTTGATAGATCCGGAGTTAAGATGGATCTAGATTGGTTAAGTTAAAAAACAAATACCTACAATTTAATACATTTAAATAAAATATTACAATTTAATGCATTTAATATAATATTAAATTTATATTTATTTAAATTTTAATAAAATATTAATATGAATATATTGTAAATTAAATTAATAGTTATAATGTATGGTTTTATTAATTTAATAAATATATTATTATTATTTTTTAATTATTTTTGTGTAATATTTTTATATAATTTTTTTAATGAATAAAATATGATTCAATGATTTTTATGATCTTATAAAATATGTATCTATCAATTTCTATTAATAACTAGAATAATGCTTATTCGACCATTTCAATTTTATACATTGTATATGTAAATTTTTGTTCATATGTAGATTGAAAATTATTTATATGCATTACTTAAAATTCTATTTAACATTATTAAAAAATGGTTTTATTGATTTGAAATGTTTTTTTTAAAGAAATTTCATCATGTGATTATGAATATGGTTTTTGGGAGTTCTCTTTTATTTGAAATTTTTGAATTAACTTTCTTCTACCTCTATTATTAGTTCTAATTGTAGAAATTATAAAAATAATATGGATACCAATGGATTCAATTCGATCATGCAATATTCTAAGGAAATATATTGAACCCTTCTAATTGCGGAAAATAAACACAAACACCAATCACAACAAGTAAAGAAAGAAGCAAATCAAACCAGAACACATATATTTTCTTTGGGAAAGCTTGCTTCTCAAAACCCCTCTATATTCTATTGTATATTCAACAAGGAATCATGAAACAATTACAAGGAAATCTTGTCACAAGAGAATGATGCACTCTCACAACTGTCTTACATTGATCCAGACAAAATTGACCAACACTTAGTCAATTTTTAGTCTCTGCTCAACCTTCCTTGATTTCAAAATTCATGTGTAATGAAATCCCTATTCTTTAGGAATTTCAGCCTTCCAAAACTGCAAAATTCTCATGGGAAATCCTATGGGTGTATTAATGCATGAAAGTATTTTTCTAATAATACAACTGATAGTTAACATCCATTTAACCTTTGTCTCAACTGGGTATTCATCATAGCTGACATGCATGAAGATATTAATAGTAAATCATCAATATGACATATCACTGCATGTGAATTAAATCTTATTTAATTCACTTGACCTCTCACTAGTGCAACAATCAGTTACAACTAGTTAAACTGATTTTAACTCAATTAATTGAGTTAAGTGATTTCTCATGCATTAAACTAATGCATTTACTGAAACTTGAACTCAATAACTAATAGAATCACTCTGCATGCCTCACCAACCACCCTCAACTCGAATTTCATGAGATAACAGATTTTATCACACTCAATTAACTATTACAAGTGGTTATGAGATAAGATTACATTTTATTTTCTAATTTAATTAAAGGAAAATGAAATTAGACACATATTAATTTTTGAGTTTTCAATACTAATAAAATGTAGAATTCTTTTTAAGAAATAGAATAATCTTTAGTTTTTTTAGCATGTTCCAATCAAGTCTCCATAATTGAACTTCGATTTATGGTTTACTTATCGAATAATCAAAGAAAATTATGAGAATGGGTGCATATATCAATTTCTTGTGCCATTCATAGATTCTAGATATAGAGTAAAGTTTACTATTTGATCTATGGTTCTACTATCCTTACCAACAAAATGCTCTAGTTCATACAATTATTTTGTGATAAATCTATTGTAAAAGGCCTTTAGAATCATAGGGCAAATATGGGTTGGAGACCATGGATTTTTTTCGTTATTGGAAAAGTAAATACCTAAAAATATAACTGTGTTGTGAAACACATCTCGAAAATAATTTAGTCATTTTTTTTTAATGTTTGTAGTAGTCTTGATAGGGTTAGGATAAGGGCAGGGCTTCCATTTGGTGGAATTTCACCCCTTAACGTTGTAGTGTTTTATAAAATTACATTGTTTTGGTTGTAATTAGACAAGAAGCATGAAGATTATCCTTAGAATGGGTACACAATATACTCGTTTGGTGTTATAAAAAATCAATGAAGTTTTTGATTTGTTCCAATCACTCCTATATTTCATTAGCATTATACAATAATCAATTGATATGGCTTATGAATTATAGGTCCACTTTTGTTTAGTCAATCGTTGAAGTAGAATATTTCCAATTTGGTCAACCATATGAGAAATTGACTAGTTTGAGGAGGATATGGGCTTCAAATTGAAGTTGTTACAAAAAATATCTACAAATATAAATAAAAAATTCCCTAATTATATTCCATTTCAAACCGTCAACGATGTATTACTTATGTGAAAATGTAGTGAATTTCCACTCCTATTATATGACTTGTTGATTGGCCTATGTTTCCCAATAAATATTGATAATGTAGCCAATCAATAGATGTTGGGTTCCAATTTCCAATGCTTTATCATCAAAATGACATGAATGACCCTAATGTTTCTCTAGTTGTTTCTCATATGGATTCTATTGATGAGATACCACCAGTAGATATAGATATGAAGTTTTAGGCTCTTAAGCCTAATAAAACGTTTTAAAAAATGTTTCCATTTTATATAATTTCCAAACTTTTTGTATCTATGCTATTTCTCTTAAATTATATATATATACTCTTAAATTATATATATAGATAGATATAATACTAAACTTTCAGTGATCGTATATATGTATGACATCTTGAACTTTTAATCAAGCCTATTACAATTTGTTGGAAAATATTTCATATTCTATACTTTTAAGTGTTCCTAATTACAGGTAGTATTATTTCCACACTCTACATTTCTCTTTCTGTGTGTAATTATAATTACTATGAAGCTATATTATATATGTTATTTAGATTGCTTTTTTCTCATCCATTCTCCAACGTGTTATACTTTTCTAGACATTTTAATCTTCAAATTTATATACTTCCAAACATTAGCATGTACTTCCAAGTCATACGATTTTTTTAGCATAGTGTTCTAATTATATGGATTTTCGATTTTTGTTTTAATATGAAACTAAAACAATTACTCATGTTGAACTAATGTGTTTGAATTAATTTGTTTTACATCAAATCGTGTTTGAATTATATTTATATGGTTTCCAAAAAAGCCGTATGTATTTTCATAACTTTATATTCTTGTGAGAAAACCATATAACATTCTCATATATTTATATGGTTGTAAAAAGAAAAGACCTATATCCTTTTAAAGGCTTTTTTCTGGTTTATATTGATATAATTCATATTATGGTTATGCTATAAATATGTTATTATTCCCATGGACTTGTAGACATGTCTGAAGGCATAAGTAAGCATTAAAAGAAACACAATTAATTATTGAGGGGATATATTTTTTGGTGTTTTACAGTATCAACAAAATAAAGATGCAATAAATGAATGTAGGAGATATATATGTTATAGATGGACCATTGGAATTACTCTTCAAAATTATTTTCCCATTACCCACAACTATCATAATTTGGATGATATCATGCAAGGAACATATCCCATAAATGTTTCATTCTCATAAAATATATTCTTGATCAACTTCTGAATATTCTTGTTAGACAATATCTTAACAATGGTAATTATATTAGGGAAACATATCACGTTAGGGAAGATCATCATGTCGATATCCTGGCTATGAAATCCATCCAAACCCTTCTACATATGCAAATGAAAGTTTGGTGTAGGGCTCAAGTTTACAAAACATCTGTGATAGATTTAGTGATGGAATTTTGTGTAATGATGTGCATGATAGTAGTCAAGTTACTCATTTTCTTGATAATTTAGAATAAATTTCTTGAAACATTATATGTCCCTTTTACCATACCCCTTCTCAAGATAATGTTTTCCTACCAACAGAATAAGTCATGCCTCATACTATTTCACTTGGAACAACAAAGGTATTCCAATCATATTTTGATTATGACTACAATAGAAGTTGTTTCTTTATGTTTGTGTCTTATCAAAAATATTTTTTACTTAACTTATAATGTATTTTTTTTCTTGGATTAGGACACAACTCATTTGAATAGAGGCAGAGAAATTAAATCCCCAAATGTTCCAGTCACTTATCTTAGAAGTGAAGATGACCATGTCGCAACCTTCTTCCACATGGTACCAGTAATACCCCCTTGAAAACTTATTTTATGAATTTTATACTGAACATGTGCCAAAAAAGTTTAAAAGGGACAAGTGATATGATGTGACTGTGTAAATATTTATTTTAATTCATAGAAAGAAAAAAAATTGTGTGTTATCATTCTTGGAATTTTATTAAAGGCTAACATGTTAGATTACGATCCTAACTACTAGGAAAACAATTGGAATCAATTAGTCCTAGGAAAGGGTGGGAACAAAAGAAGAAAACTATTCCTTTTTTCCATAGTTGAACTATTGACTGGGTATATTACCAAGAAAACACATGACTAGATATAACTGAAATGGGTGGAATTGACTTAAAAGGACTACGAGAGATAAAAGTTTTCATATGAAACAAAAGGGTTCAGTGGGAGAGAAATATTGTACCCATACCTAGTAACTAGCAAGACAGTACTAAGGGTCAAGGAGGTGTAAATTAGAAAAGAACTGTTTATTTTTTCTCTTGGCAGGAAGGATTTAGATCTCTAGGGGAACTACGCGGGAACAAAATTTATGGCTAGGAGGAATGTGGCAACCTTTAATTTTTTTCGAATAAGAAAATATTATATAAGTATATGACTATCTGTTTAACTATGTGTTAATTATGTTATTATCACTACTCATATTTAAGAGTGTAGGTATTTAATATGTTATGACCTTAATTTTTCTAATTATTTAATCTGAAATGGTGAAGATGACCATGTCACAACCTTCTTCCACATGGTACTAGTAATACCCCCTAGTAAATTTATTTTATGAATTTTATACTGAACATGTGACAGAAAAATTAAAAAGGGACAAGTGATATTATGTGACTATGTAAATATTTATTTTAATTATTAAAAAGAAAAAAAAAGTTTGTGTGTTATCATTCTTGAAATTTTATTAAAGGCTAACATGTGAGATTAGGCCCCTAAGTACTAGGAGAACATTTGGAATCAATTAGTCTTAGGAAAGGGTGGGAACAAAAGAAGAAAAATCTTCCTTTTTTCCATAGTTGAACTTTTGACTGGGTAGACCACTAAGAAAACACATGACTAGAGATAAATGGAATGGGTGGAATTGACTTAAATGGACTACGAGAGATACATGTTGTCATATGAAACAAAAGGGTTCAGTTGCAGAGAAATATTGTACCCATACCTAGTAATTATCAAGACACTACTAAGGGTGAAGGAGGTGTAAATTAGAAAAGAACTATTTATTTTTTCTCTTGGCAGGAAGGAGTTAGATCTGTAGGGGAACTACGTAGGAACAAAATTTATGGCTAGGAGGAACGTGGCAACCTTTAATTTGTTTAGAAGAAGAGAATATTATATAATTATCTGACTATCTATTTAAGTATGTGTTAATTATGTTATTATGACTACTTATATTTAAGAGTGTAGGTATTTAATCTGTTATGACCTTAAGTTTTCTAAGTATTTTCTAAAAAATGATTAGGAAAACTTACTAACATTATGTGAGGAAATATATAAATGGATGTGTTTTTTGTCCCTAGCATTGTTTCTATTGTAGAAAAAACTTAGTTACATGTGTAGAATAATCCATTTAGCCTAATGAAAGGTGTTGCGTAAGAGAAAATCTAATTATATACTGGTTCTAGCTGTTACTAGTCAAGTGGAACCATTTATTAATAGTAAAATGTGCTTCCCTGATTAGTATGTTTCAAGCCAAAGATAAGGAAGAGACACCTGTTGGTGGGCCAAAGGACATGCAATCCATCGATATAAAATTTATTAATGTCTAAAAGAAACCTTAGGTGGTATCCCATGATAGGATTCCACAAAGGATTTTGGCCTCGCTGGATTTTCAACAAAATATGTGTGCAAAGATGAAAAAGGATATTATATAATAAATTTAAAACCTAGTTTGGATATATACATATATATATATATATATATATATATATATATCTGTGTGTGTGTGTGTGTGTGGATCAGATAGTTATATTTTTTTCATCTATCTCAATGCTTTGAGAGTGGAAAAAGTAGAGGAATCAACTCACAAGACCATTTTAATTGGCGGGGCCTAGTTTGGAAAAACATGGTCTGAAACCTTCTGGGAGAACTTTGAGGCATCAAATGATGGTTTTTTGTAGTAAAATTTTTTCCACTTTAACAACACACATTTTAATGTTATTCTACACATAGATATATTTCCAATGACTCAAGAATCACATTAATCGAAGTTTATACCACTAAGAAGTTGACCTTCCTATTGTAACAACCATAATTCGAGAGGATGCCATGTTAGTCCTCATTATTCATGGAAAATGAGCTAGCCGCATGATTATGAGGTATAAAACTCTAGGAGAGTCTATGTTGTAACCTTGGTTAGTATTTGAGGTAGTCAAACCTAACCACTAGCAGATTATTGGGTTGTGTTATACTTGAGCCACTAGGATGAAAAGGGATTCCATTCTTTTGAGAGAATTTGTTCCATACTTGGGAAATAATAGCTAAGAGAGATATGAGGTAGATAAAATAAAGAGGATTTTTGCAATGTAACATCTCATGGGCCACATGTCATACTTCTTTTTACCTGCATCCATATTTCCATACAAAGAAAGATAGCAGAGCAATCTCACCTTCCAGCTAGGATTTTCTCCCGAAAGGGTATCCTAGGGCATATTTTGTGTCAAATATGTGTGTGAGAGATTTTATTTTATTTTTCTCTATTTTTTGGGTAATTTTCATTCGCATGCATGTACTATTAATAAAAGATCAACAGATCCAAAAATATAATAAAATTGTAATAATGTAGAATTTTATTTTTTTAATATAATATTAGCATACCTATAAAATATACATACATACATACATACATACATACATACATACATACATACATACATACATACATACATACATACATATATATATATATATATATATATATATATGTATGTATGTATGTATATTTTATAGGTATGCTAATAACCTCATATATATATATATATATATATATATATATATATAGTTTTGGTTATTAGCATACCTATAAAATATACATACATATACATATATATATATATATATATATATATATATATATATATATATATATATATATATATATATATATGAACAATAACCTCAATTGCATATAAAAACCTAGTTGTTTTAAACTATTGTAGGAAAGAAACATTGCATGTATGAAAATAACAAGTACCTGTGTTAGATCATTGTAGGCCAGGGTAGTTAGAAAATGTGTCAATCCGTGGAAAAGTCTGGTTAGACGGAAAATTATTTTGAAGTTTAAAAAATTGGCGAATCTAACTAGTCCCTAATGTGAAAAATATAAAATGTTTATTGATGTATTTGTAAAATTATTCAAATTTATAATGTTATTATATATATTTTCTATATATTGTTGGCGATTTTTAAGGTAAAATAATTTTATATTATAAAATTTGGGCGAATCACTTTTATAAAAAAATGGAAATTGGCGAATCTTTTTTTTGGAAAAACCATGGAAAATTAGCCCACCTGCGAATATTAGCCCCTAAATATTTCCATGGTGTCAATTGGCCACATAACAAGCAATCCAAGGTATAGTAATAATAGGTCCTAAAAGTGAACCTTTGCAAACTCCCATGATCGGAGCTCGCCGGGTTTATGTCCTAATTTTTATATTCTCTGTTGAAAGGAATCATTACACACACACACACACACACACACACAGATATATATTTTTATAAACATATCTCACATGTACACATGGAACATAAGTAGAGTGAATATTAAATTACTGTAAACTTCCCATGGAATTACTTGATTATACACATTAAAAATTAACTAAATTATATAAATTGTTCTTAGGAAAAAAAATTAAGATCTAGATTGCTGGGGCAGTAAGATAGTTGAACCATTTTATCATAATATGAGAATTTTGATAATGAAGAGAGTGAATACATTGAAAAAAATAATTATACACATGCCTTATTTTGGATGTCACACCTTTGTCTGGAATCTTTAAATTAAAAGCTTTAAAATATTACATTGGAAATTAGATTTTGGAAAAACACTGGCTAAAGAGTGTTTTTCTTTACACCCAAAAAACACCAAAATTTCGTGTGGATGGCAACAATTGAAATCTGAAGTCGGCATCAAAACCTTGTAAATAAGAAGCCATGGATAAGTACCTTTATGCCAAAGCATATACAAGGAAACATTGCATGAGTTTTGACCCCAAAATAATGTCACAAGATAACCCAAGATGACCATAGAATAACCGGCACACAGAAGCAAGGAATCCCTTAGTTTGGCTTACACTTACATTAAATTAATATTATAAAGAACACTAAAAAGGGTTCAATATAAATAGAATCTCACCTCAACAAAAGAGTTGAAAACCTCTAGTCCATTACTTTTTTGTAAATGGAATAATATTAATATTGTAAACCTATGTTGATACAAGGAAAACCATTTGAGGATGAGAATCGAGTTAAATTTTAATATTGGAGTGGAAAATTCTAGAATGAATGGTTGAGAGGAAATACATACACAAAACATAGTTATATTGTGAAATTATAGAGAAAAATGGACGTTATTTCGAAATCCTTGAGGGGAACCAGAACCAACTTGTGATATACTATAACCATGAAGTTATAAGTTGAAAATTAAAACAATGTACCCAATATGCAATAATATATATACCATAAAAAGGAAAATAAGTGAATGTAAGGATGAAAAGGTCAAATTCAAAGATCCAACACATAAATTTTGACTAGAAAAGAGGGAAATCCCCATTCTAATCTAAAGGGAAACATAATGATCGAACCATGGTAGTGAATCCTTCAAAGGAAAAATAAGAAACCATGTTCCTTACCAAAAATCCCTAAGGATTTAGAGCTCTACTCTCAACCTAAGCCAAACCTAGGCTCAAAAGAGGACCATGGGTAGGTAGTTACTATAATAGTGCAATACCACCCCCACCATTGATCTCAGACAAGTAAGTTGTAATATTCCCAAATGGGAGAAGCAGCAATATAGGCACTAAAAATGCATTTTTCAAAAAATTATATTATAAAAGTAGTCAAAAACCCATGGATTCATTATTTTATCCATTATAACAATCAAATGTGCAAGGAGATAAAAAAGAAATCACTTTTTGTTAGTTAAACAATCCTCCCAAGCCCAGAATAGCCCAAAAACACTACAAGCCCATGACTACTGCAACACAGAATTTCTGAAGCAAGTAACAACGCATTTTTTTTAGGGTTAATACTATAGAAATAGAGAGAAAAATGGATCTGTTGATATATTACTTAAAATAACTGGAAAACTAAGATCTAGTCTCTTTTGCACAATTCCAAGATAATCTGGCAAGGGTTTCCTGAAATATACAAAAATGTCAAAATGTCGGAATGTAGCCCTAGGCTAGATAGCAGATTCAAATGAATATCTGGATGGATAAGGTTGAATATGATGTCTGAATTGATAGATCTCCTTCAATAGATCCTTCAAGTGAAAGGCTAGTCCCAACGCTGAAGATCTCACCCTCCAAATCAAGCACTAAAACCCCCATTACAATTTCTCACTGAAATAACGCAAGAAAAGGTAGAATTTGCATTATACATGATGAGAATATTTTGTCTTGGTGCCAAAGATCTGAAATATGCACAAGAATCCTTCTGGCTAATCTCCCAAGAGAAGAAATCCTTCCTCCTATGTAAAACTAGCTCCGGAAGAGTGTTTCTCAACCCTCCACTGCAACACCCTACAGCACAACACAATACTCTACAGAAACTGTGTTGTAGCTGAAGACTGATGCTTGGAATTAATATTGAGTGTGGAAAATGAAGTGCAATTTTCCTCCAAGAGGCCTCTCAAGGAAGGAGATGGGATTCCCGCTCGGAAACACCCAGTGCTAAACAACACAACAATCTCAACTAAATAGCTAAAGAATGCAAACAGTCATGCAGACCATAAAATTAATAATCAATAACATGCCTCACTATGGTTGCCTTTCCCTCCTTATAAAAAAATTTGAGCCTTCACACCTTGGGTCCCACTCATTAGGGTTTCCTCCATCATGGAATCTTCCTCCGATTCACACTGTGCTGTCTCTATTGATGATCCACTCCTCCCATACCAACGTTGATGACTTGGTCAAACTTGACCTTGTCCACATGCATTAGCCCCTGTTCACACATGAGGGTGCTTTATCCAGCTATGAATATGATCCCTTTTCACATTAAGAGGGATTTTGTACCTACTAAAGAGATTTATGGGCATGCCTGCCCATTTTTTCATCTAACTAAATGAAAGAGAAAAAATAATATTCCAATTAGCTGCATGCTAATTTAGGAATATTACAGTCCTCCCCTCCCAAATGTTTCTTGTCCTCAAGCAACTGCAAGGATAGAACTAAAGAGCCTCCTCTCCTCCTCCTGTAGCATCCTCATATGATAAACTCCTCCAAGGAACAAGATGTTGTCTCATCAATAAATATCCAAGTTGCCCCTCCCAAGTATGCAAGTTAGCTTTTGGTGACCATCCCAAATAGCTATCATCATATAGAAGTAAAACACCCATGAAGGCAAAAATGTGTTTTCTAGAGGCCTTATTGAAGCATGGAATCTGAAATATGTTGGGAACTATCATTCCCATGTGAATCTCCCATCCCCAAGCTACCATCCAGACAATATGAGCCCCCCTCCAAAATGGTAACTCATGAAGAGTCTCCTCCACCTTTGGCTCCAGAAATGTAGGTGGGCTGCATAACTAAACATGGTAGAAAAAATGGCCTACCCCACACTGTCTCTCTCTCCACTTATGATAAGTGTAGAGTACCTTCTGATTTTGGGCTACAATAATGTTGCCTTCAAGAGGAAAAAGGAAGACTGGATCGTCAAAGATCCTCTCTCTAGAGTCATGAATCATGTTGGCCCAAACCATATCATTCAAAGTGAATGGTACATCATAACCATATGGTATCCAAATCAGAAAATTTTTTAAGGTTATGTGCAAGTTTGGATTGTACCAATGGTTTCTCCAGTGGATACAATGCATTTTTACCAACTGTTGTTTTAGAACATCATGTGGCAAGTTGTCTCCCAACACGTTGCTAGCTCAGCATGTTTTCTTATATACTATGAAATAGTAAATGGAATTATATATTAGCTCAGCACAATAAAAATAACACCACATTTGCCCAAAGTCATGCAAAGAAGGGCTATCTCCATCACCATGAAATCCAAAGATAATCTTTTCCTCTTGTGGAGCAATGCACTGTACATAGATGGTGAGAAGATGAAAATAATTTATGAAATAATCAATAAGTACAGAAATACATTTCTTACCATGTATAGTGAGTAGGCTTAAAGTGAGGTCCATAGATGAGCCCTCCCAAGAGAATCTTCTCATAAGGATTTGAAAAATGAAGGAATGCATACTCCCATGGAACTCTCCATCAATAGATACATACTCCCAAGTGATCGCAATGTTGGCCTTAGTGATAAGGCTCTTGCCACCCCATCACTCCATTCTTTGACATGTCATATGCCAAATTCATCCACCATCATGCTGCTGTGTGTGGGAGTCTCCTTCGTATGTGTAAGTACCTCCTGATCCTCCAATGCTGAAGAGTAGCCTCACACTTTGATTGTACCATTCTTCTCTCCTGAGATATTATGTCAAGTGTTGGTGTCATAGAGGTGGCTTATTATAGTCAAACTTAGTGCTTTTCATTTAATTGTCAACCCGAGGTAAGTCTTCTTATTTCAAGAGTGTAAGCACAATTTATGCAAGTGAGATCGATTGATAGTTACTCTATGTTGTTTATGAAAAAGGGTTATCTAATATTTTGAATTCAATCAACTGAAAGAGGAATGGCTTGGTAGATTATGGCTAATTATTCTGTCTAGTTTAGAAAAGAGAAACCTATGATTGAAGAACATAATGATGGTTTGAACAAAAATCTAAATGAATTGAACAACATTCTTAATGAATTGAACATCAATCTAAATGAAAGGAACAAAAATCACTTATATGAATTTTGAAATGAATTATCTTTGTAAACTGACTAATTGACATTAATCAACAATTCGATGCTTTGTTGTCTTGAAAGAAAAATTTAATCTGCAAAGAGAAGTAACATTGAACAGTAATCATTATACGATTTGGAAATCAATTGCAAGGGTATTGGAAGAAAATGGAGACATCTAACAGTGATGAAGCACTATTATAAACCAGAAGATGAAAATGTGATTATTCTGAATCAAGAAGCACAAATGTTAAATTATTCCGAAGGAAGAAAAACTGTAACTTTGTTGAGTAGAAAAGTATTTTACAACCGCATTAGATAACTAGAAATTTATTCTGTAACTAGCACACAGCACGGAAATTGGTGAGGAAACTTCCAGGGGTTGGGCCCAAACCACCAGAAACTTCAATGTGATGAAAACCTCAAAAGATACTTATTCAAAACATCAAAACTCTTAATTAACTCGAAGGATGATACAAGAATACAATTTGACAGCTCTTTCTTGATGCGTTGATTACAGAGGGAAAATTCCCATTCGACTCCCTATCTAGTTCGTCCCTGGACCTTTTAAAGGCACTTTCATGCAATGAGATAGTATTTCCCAAACGACAACCCACTGCGCATGGCTGTTGTTTGAGTTCTTGAGCTTGAATCCTTTTTTTTTCCTTCTACCGGCTTCTAGGAGTTATTGAGGTTCCATATGTTCGTATCTGTCAGTTTTCTTTCATTTACCGTTGGTTCAGCTGCTCCACCTTCCTGCATATAAAGATACAATAAGTCAAATTTCTGTTATATAAATGTTCCTTTTGTTGTTAGCCCAATTGCCCTGATTTTCATAAATCTTTTCTTTCTTTATTGTCAAAAATGAGGAAGAATTCCTAAGACTGTGTCATAATTCGAAGTAATTATAGGGTGAAAACATACCTTAATTCTAGCCCAACATATATTGCACTACTTACCTAATTTCATGTCCTCATGCAAACATATGGTTGAGATGCAACTGCATTAGGGAGTAGGCACGGTAGACCTTTTCCTTGTATGGTCTGAAACCATATTTTTGTCTTATGATTGCAAAGGTAGTGCTTGTGTGCCCTTCTGGCAACTCATAATTATGATTATATTCCTCAAGCAGATACCAGAGAAGAGGGCTTCTATATCTACATCCTAACCATGCAGGACCCATGCTAAATACCAGGTTATTGTATGAGAGGAATCTAGAGGCACCAAACTTGAAATTCCTGTAGCCAAATGGCTCCCTATTCTTTACATTGTTCGTGGAGGCCATCCATCTTTGTTTAGCTGCTGCCAAGGCTACTTCCCGAATGTCTTCAAAGTATTCCTGTCCATTTTCTATAATGTCCTTATGGATGGGCCGCAGCCTAATCCTTACACATTACTTTCGTCTGAAGTTCTTGTGCTAGATAAACAACTGCAGGGGTTTTGTAGGTTCTCCTCTGACCCACAAGTCTAGGCCATGTTCTCTTTTTTGGAAGATTTTATAGGCCTTGGCCCACTTAATCTAGTTCTTGGTGAATGAGAGGAAGGCTTGGAGCTGAAAATCTCCTATAAAGGGGCTAGGATTGCTATCTCTGTCCTCTTCTAGAAAGAAATTGTGCATGTAAAGTTCACATAGAAGGCACTGGACCTGTTCATCTTGATCATTACAGTAGTGGAAAAACTCTTTTATGGTTCTGAAAGTTGTAGACTTTCCTGCCCTGACGGCCTTGAATTTCAGCAGTAAATATCATTTTGTTAAGAAGAGGGCATAGTTGGTAGCTGGTGCCCTGGATGATAGTGCATCATTCTTCAGAGAACAAATTGTAGTGATTTGTTTCTTGGCTTTCTTTACCTGTTCTTGTGCCCTTTTTGCCTTTGCCTTTTCTTCTCTGAGCTGGGCAAATGTTTCGTCTTCTGTGGAGGAGAGGTTTGTGAATTTCTTTAGTAATGTTTGATATTATTATGCTGGCACCATCTCCTTCCTACATTGTGCTAGCTCATGCTGTGTTTACACCAGTTCATTATGTAATTTCTAATTAACAGCTTTCTCTACCTGGTGGGAATTTATAGGGGCTTCCTCTGTTTGGGTCCCCTTCTCTTCTGTAACTTTCTACTCAGTTTGTGTAGAAGCTTCAATGGTGTTTTCTAGTTCTGTCTGAATTTCGGCTTTTGTAGTATCAACTTGGTTTGTATATATCCCAGTCTCAGTAGTATCGGCTAAGTTGGTCTGAACCTCAGCCTCTGTAGTAGCTACCAGGTTGGTTTGCATCTCACCCTCAACCATGTCAGCTAAGTCAGTCTGCATCTCGGATTCAACAGTGCTTATCAAATTGGTGACTAATTCTGTTTGATTTCCTTCGGTGATAGTTTCTTTCTTTCACTTTCGGGCCCTTCTTTTCTGCTTCAGTTGTTTTCTTAGATATTTCACCATTTTCTTTAATATTCTGCAGGCCCTGCTTAGTTTATTAATCTTCTTTTCGGCTGAATTCTCACCGGACCTGATTTCAGTAGGTGGTGAAGGAGCGGTATTCCCATTTTTAGGAATGGTGTTGCCAACCTCAGGGTTTCCTGTGATGGTGTTTCTTATTTGATCTTTAGAGTTTACTTATGGATGAGGGTCTCGACTAGGTGGGGCAATGCTACCTCCTGGTGTCAAAGGGATTGTTTCTATGCTTATGTTTTTCTCCACAGGGACAGTGTCACCTGACTAATTTTCTGATTTCGTTCTCCCCTCTGTTTGCCCTTCGTTATTCAACTCATAATTCTCAAGAGGGGACAGAGCCCCACTGGCCTGTGATTCTTCTTGGTAGGGCATGACTTCAGTGTGGCTAGAACTGCTGGCAGTGGCGGACTTATCTATGGGTTCCTCTTGCTCTTCCTCTTTCAATGGGTTTCTATATTTGTAGTCTGCCTTTATTTGTTCTAGGACTCGAGCCATTTCTTCCTCGAAGTGTTGAAAGGGTGCATTTTGAGGGCGGGATGGTCCTGCCTCCTCTATGAGGTCTGAGGTTCCTTGAAGTGTTTTGGACCATTTTTTCCTTCTTGGTTCCAAGTTTGCAGTTCGGGTCCTTTTTATTCTAGGTATGTTTACCGTGGGCAGCTCAATTTTGGTTTCACTAGGGTTTATTTCAGGTTCCTGTGCTGTAGGGTTAACAAAATTGTCCCAGGCTATCTGCTGCTTATCTAACTCATGTAATATGAGTAGTTTAATTAGCCCGTGCTGACTGACTACTACTTGGGTATTTTGGGTTTTCTTAATTGAATAGCAGTGTCATGCAATATAGAATTTAAGAAAGAAGGCAGGTTAACTGAAATATTTTTCTTAAGTACAGCTAAAAGTTTAAGCTAACGAGGTTTCACCACGTCTTGACGCCTGTCACATGTTATGAAACTTTGGATGAATACCGCCAGTTCCTACCATGGTTGGTGTAGAGAGGTGGTTTAATCCCTTTTCCTTTTTTCTCCAATGGATCCTCTGGATCCTGATATGCTGCTACTGCCTCTCGTAGGAGGATATTTCCCTTTGTCCATCTTTCTCCTTCTGCTGGTATTCCAAAGACTCCTGCAATAATTTCCTCTATGGCTGGTATAATTCAATCCTTGATTCTGGTCTGACCTTCTTGCATATTTTTCAGAAACTCAATTGCAATTTCTGTAACAAATCCCTATAATCAATTTACATATGTCAGCCAGTAGACTCGCTGGAGGATGGCACTAGCTGCATTTGAAATTGGAAAGTTTGTAGGCTCATTCCGAAGGGAATTTCCTCCCATAGCTAGTGTTTTTTCCTGGGTGTCTTCCTCTGATTGTATTCTCTCTCAGCTCTGTTGTTTACAATGAATGTTGTATGCAACCGAAAGAGATATTGTGGTTCTATGCAGGTAGATTCATGCCTTAATTGCATTTTCCCTTTGGTCTTATCGATGTATCTAACAAGATTTGTGCAGAAATTTCACATGCTTACAAATTTAAGACTAATTACACCCCCTCCATCGAATTAAGGGTGCCCACGTCCTGAAGTACAAGAGGGATTTATCAAATCATGAATGCGAATGGGGGAATGTCAGGATTTGTACGTGGAGGAGAAGGTCACGGCTTTCAAGTTCCAGGGGGGTGAATAATTACGAGCATACACAGTGTAAAGGTCGGATTTGGAATTTTTTCCATAATTTCATCTTGTGCGGAAGTGACCAGAAAGGGAGAGGGAACATTATAACTATTATTATGATATGATGTCCTTCTTCAATGAAAAGGTATGATAGAAGAAATACTAAGACAGGGAATGATTGGTGCTATCATCCCGGGGTTCAAATATGTAAGCATATCTCTGTTAGTTCGTGATGCGGTAGATTATAATTATCACTGATTCGAGTAATAGCTTCTGGAAGAAGAATGGTAGATAAATTATATATAAGAGTAATTGGCTAATGATGAAGCATACTTTTCATACCGTAAGTAGAGCCATTGCTGCCAGTAGGTGTTCATAGATTCGAGTAAAGAATGAGCCAGGATCCTTACGTAAAAATAGTTATTTTGCCAATTTTGTGGAGAGATCACCATGCTGGTATGATAGCCAGATAACCATAGTGCCACTCACCAAATTTTTAGCAAAGTGATCAGGTCGGCTCATGATGAGACCTCCTATCCTTCAAACATATGAGAAGGTCATTACCCTGGTGTGGTGGTCATTGTGGGAATTTCACTTGCTAAGCTCTTATGAACATGGTAGGCTGGCTCATGATGAGACCCCCTATCCTCTCTTGAAAGGTTTGATGTAAGCACATTACTTCTTTTTTGAGCCATAACATTTTGATTTATAAGGAGGTCACTGTGCTGGTATGATAGCCAGATAGTTATAGTGCCATTCACTAGGATTATAACAGAGTGATCAGGCTGGCTCATGATGAGACCTCCTATCATTCAAGCAGATGAGAAGGTCATTACCCTGGTGTGGTGGCCATTCTGGGCACGTCACTTGTTAAATCCCTATGATCATGGTAGGTTGGCTCATGATGCGACCCCTTATCATCTTAAAAACTTGCGTGAATGCATAATAGTTGCTCTTTATACATGAATGGATGCTCATTAACTCCTTAAGAGTTAGGGATGGTGAGAGAAGTAAAAGAATGGAAATACAATTAATACCCCTTATTCCCATTTCTTCATATTGGAGGAAAACACTACTCGAATAGTGCATAAAGATATACCATGATAAGGTCATGTATTGTATGATAACATATTTAAACTGGGGAGGACTTAGCCTTTCATTTCATGTATGCACAATGTCAACTTCCTGTTTAAGGATTATAGTGCCAAGGAATCACCATATTAGTAATTTCATTGTTTCCCTCTCTTCTTCAACTACCATTCCCTACTCAGAGATGCCTTTTATAGCTCGGGTATAGATTAGGGAAAGGGTGCTGGATAAGGGGAATAATAGGATGAAAAAATAAGGTTGTTCAATAGGATTGACAAACAGCCGTTCAGAGAGTTTGAACGTCAAGGAGAAATTAAAACGCAAAAAACGGCTGTTCAATCCGGTCGAACAGCAGTTGTTCAAGGATTGAATAAAATCGTTCAAGGATTGAATAATGAGAAATATAAAACATAGAAACACGTCTGTTTCAATCCGGTTGAACAACATCCATTCAATGATTGAACAATAATTGTTCAAAGATTGAATAGCAAGAGAAAATGCAACTCATGATTGTTCAATCCAATTGAACAGTAGCTGTTCAATTGGATTGAACAACAGTCATTCAAATATTGAACAACGAGAAGAAATAAAAGCGCAGAAAAAACATGGTTGCTCAATCCGATTGAACAACAGTCATTTGACAATTGAACAATAGTCGTTCAAGAATTGAACAGTGAGAAAATGAAGAACGCAACTCACGGCTGTTCGATCCACTTGAACAGTGGATGTTCAATTGGATTAAATAGCAAACGTTCAAATATTGAATAGAAAGAAGAAATAAAAATGCAAAAACACAGTTTTTCAGTCCAATTGAACAACAACCGTTCGATGATTGAACAACAACCATTTAAGAATTGAACAGTGAGAAAATTAATAACACAACCCATGGTTGTTCGATCCAATTGAATAGAAATTGTTCAATTGGCTTGAACAACCACCGTTCAATGATTGAACAACGAGAAAAAAAAAACGCAACTCACTGTTGGTCGATCCAATTGAACAACAACTATTCAATTGGATTAAACAGTAGCCATTCAAGGATTGAACAGTGAGAAAAAAAAACAAATCATAAGGGGATGAGAGGAGAAAAATTTTGAGTATGAAGAATGTACAACAAAGTAAGAAACTTATATACATTATTTACAAATGATGGAAGCAACTTCTCATGTACTTGAGTTCGTGGGGTTATCACCCCCTTGTGCCACAACTTGGATGGTAGGATCGTTTCATACCTGTTGGAAAAAACATTCCTTCATGAGAGGTTTACGATAGAGGCATACTATGTGCCCGTTGACTCAAAATGTTGAACCAGACCAATCTATGGTGGTCAAGGTGAGTGTACCATTTTTGTGTACTTCCTAAATTTCGTATGGACCAAGCCACCTTGTTTGTAATTTTCCTGGAAAATCTTGGAATCTGGAGTCATAGAGGAGTTCCCAATCTCCTTTCTGAAATACCTTCTTCTTGATAAGGTTGTCATGCCACTTAGCTCACTATTGTTGGATGATCTCTTTGCGTTGCAGGGCTAGTAGTTGTATTTCATCTAATTCATTTATTTGTTGGAGTCTTCTAGCTTGGGCTTCTGTTAAGTCCAACCCTACCTCCTGGGCTGTCCTTAGAGTTTTTATTTCAAATTCAATAGGGAAGATAGGTTCTCTCCCAAATACTAGCTGATATGGTGAATATTCAGTGGTGTTTCGCCAGGTTGTACGATAAGCCCATAAGGCTTCTGGTAATCTAGTGGCCCAGTCCCGGCAATGTGCTGATACAGTTTTGGTAAGAATTGCCTCCAGGACTTTGTTGGTGCTTTCGACTTGCCCATTTTCCTGCGAGTGGTAGGAGGACGTAACTCTATGGATGATATGGTGGTTCCTTAGGGTGGCTACAATTTTATTACCTATGAATTGTGCCCCCCCATCGGTTATCACTTCTCGTGGCAAACCATATCGCACGAACAACTCAAAAAGAAAATTAATCACCGATTCTTCCATGGCTCTTGATAAGGCCACTGCTTCTACCCATTTGGTTACATAATCTATGGAAACTAACATGTAGACTTTCTGGTTTGATGGTGGGTTGAATGTTCCAATGAAGTCCAGTGCCCATCGTTTGAATGGTTTGACCACCAATTGTGGTTGTAGCGACATTTCATCATCTTGGCCTGGGTGGCTCATTCTTTGGCAGCTATCACAGGCTTGGACATATTTTTTTGCGTCTTTGAAAATTGTAGGCCAATAATAGCCTAATTGTAACACTTTATGCCCCGTTTTGTGTTCTACGAAATGGCTACCACAAGGTTCATCGTGACAGGCTCGTAAGATGTCATAGATTTCATCCTCTTTTATGCATCTGCGTATGTGCATGTCAGCCCCTGTATGGAAGAGGTATCCGCTGATTTAGGGGAACCTTGATCTACGTTGTACAATAAACTTCTGTTCTCTTGATGTTAGATGTCTGGGTAGCTTCCCTACTATCAAGTAATTTGCCACGTCTGCATACCATCGTGTTTTTACTTCTACAGAAAATATATGTTCATTAGCGAACTAATCATTGACTGCTAGCATGTCATTCATCTTTGGAACCCTGGATAGGAAGTCTGTGACTACGTTTTACTTTCCTGGATGATCTTTGATTGTTATATCAAATTCTTGCAATAGCAGCAACCAACGAGTTATTCTCCCATTTGTGATTGGTTTATTGGCTAAATATCTAATGGTAGAGTGATCAGTGTACATGCGTATTTGATAGCCAGTTATATATTGCCTAAATTTATTAATAGGATAGATTACAACTAGGAACTCCTTTTCAGTCACTATATAATTTAATTTGGCAAGAGTGAGGTTTTTGCTTATATAATAAATGGCATAAGGCTTTTTGTCTTCTTCCTGGCCAAGGACTACCCCTATTGCTATGTGGGATGCATCTGAAGAGATGTGAAAAGGGAGTTTCCAGTTAGGCCCTCATACAATTGGTGTTGTCGAGACCAGTTTCTTCAATTCTACAAAAGCAGTGTCACATTTATTAGTCCAATGGAATTCAACCTTTCCAGTTAATGCATACAAAGGTGCGGCAATTTGTGAGAAATTATTTATAAATTTGTGATAATATCTTACATATCCCAAAAAACTGCGTACCTTTGTCTGTGTACAAGGTGTAGCTAATAGAACTATTACCTCTATCTTAGCCAGATCTACCTGTATTTCAGGTGCAAAAATGTAGTGACCTAGGATCACTCCTTCGGTCATCATCATGTGACACTTTTCATTGCTTAGACATAACCTAGTAGCAATACATCACTCCAACACCTTTTCTAGTGTTTCTAAAGCTTGATCAAAGTCCTCCTCATATGGTGTGAAGTCATCCATATAGATTTAAAGCCCCTCATTTATTAAGTAAAAAAAAATGTTGATTATGGCTCTCTCAAATGTTGTTGGGGCATTACATAACCCAAATGGTAAAACTCTGTAAGAAAAAGTACCCCATGGGTGGCCAAAGGTTGTCTTATCCTGGTCTTTGGGAGCTATTTGGATTTGATTTTCCTGTCAAGGAAGGAAAAGAACCATTTCCCTGCCAATGTGTCAAGGACTTAGTCAATGAAGGGGAGGGGGAAGTGGTCTTTTTGTGTTGCTTTATTCAATTCTCTATAATCCACACAGATTCTCCATTTCCCATTCTTTTTAGGGATGACTACTGGAGGGGAGACCCATTTGCTATCTGAAATAGGATAAATGAAATTTACATCCAATAGATTTTGCAGCTCCTCTTATACAATCTCTTTTAAGTGTGGGTTTAGCCTTCGCTAAGGTTGTCTAATGGGATGGACTCCCTTATCGGTATAGATGTGATAGGTGCATAGCTGAGGGTCTAAACCCTTCATGTCTTGGTAATCCTAACAAAATGCCCCTTGATACTTCCGAAGGACTTTTATGAGCTTTTTCTTTTGGTCATCATCCAAATTTCCATTAATATTCAGAACCTTTCCTGGCTCAATCTCATTAGGTATGCTATTATGCACAACGGTTGTGGGAATATGTTGATCCTCCAGGTCTGTCACGGGATCCTCTTGAGCTTCGTCTTCAAGGAATGTTTTCAACATTTGGAATTTCAAATTTCCAGATGTGGGTGGCTGAATCATAAAATTATTGATTATGTCATCTTCAGTTTGATCATTAAATTTGAGAGCTTCCATTAGTGTCAGAGGTGAACGAATGTTTTGCTCCTAGTATGTACAAGGATGCTTGTGAATTTTTACCATGGGTAAGATTAGTTTGGTAGGCGGATAAATAATGATATTTTTTTATAGAATCTCCTCTAGTGATAGTCATGTTGCATGTTTGTCATCCTATGTAAGCATCGACTGTGACCAAGCAAGGTCGCCCAAGAATCAATGGGTGCCCGTCCATCCTGTTCTTCGGATTAATAAATAAAAAATAAACTGGATATTCCCATGAGTCCAGAGAGACCAGGATGTCCTACACTATTCCTTTTGGTCTAATAACAAACTTGTCAGCAAGTTCGAGCAGTGTAGCCATAGGTTCTAAGGTTAATATGCCAAGTTTTTCGTATGCCCCTATAGTAAGGATGTTAATGGCTACCCCTAAGTCAACCAATGTCTTTGGAAATGAGTGGCCAGATATTTGTACAGTCACAATGGGATTTCATGGGTCTTCATATTTCATGGGTGGTTCCCTACCTAGTAAAAAATCAGATAGCACCCCTACCACATGAACGGTGGGCGCTGTCTTTGTTTTTTTTACTTGAATTTTCCCACATAGTTCTTTAATTGTATTTGCATAGATGGGAATGTCTTGGATGGACTAGAGAAGAGGAATTTTGATACATAGGTTTCTCAAATCCCCCAGGATGTCAAATTCTGGAGAGATTATCGGTCTGGGCAGAGTTAACCTTTCAGGGAATGGAGGCGGAGACATCCTAAGTTCTTCAGGCCCATGTTGGTCAATCATTTCTTTATCTTTGCCTAACTCTTTCCATGTTATATTTTCTTGGCTAGGCTCTGTTGAAGTCCCAGCTAGGAGCTGAGGTGGAGTCGTGGCTTCTACTGGTAAGATAGTACGTCCTGATCTTACCCTTAGCTCGTTGTACTGCTTCTGCTCAGTGTCGGGATTTGGATTTTCTATGATCTAAATTAGTTGAACCAGTCTGTTGTTGGGATTAGGATTGGGTTGGGTTGGTAATTGGGGGCGTATGACAGACTATGGGTTATGCTATACTGGGTATGGAGCTGGAAGCGTAGGTTGATTTTGAGTTCTCGCCCCCATTGGTAGGTTGATCATTCCTAGGGGTCGCTGCCAATTCCAGTTGGTGTTTTAGGAGGAGGGTTTGGCCACTGGGCTTGATATGAAATATTTTGCCAATAAGTGGGGGAACAGCAAAAGATTGGCCAATTTTTCCCTGATGATGGTTGTGTAGGCCAAGGTGGTATAGGAAATGACTGGTTTGGCCAAGTAGAAAAAGGATTTTGATTCTGCCAAGCTACTGCAGGGTTTCGCTAGTTAAACTATGGAGAAGAAAAGAACTGAGGCAGGTCTTATGGCATACTTGGTCGTGCCTGCCATTATCGATGTTGATTCATTAGGTAGACTGGTTCTGTCTCTTCCTCTACTTCTTTGTAAACTACTTTCAGCCTAGAAAGTGAAGGAGATTGGTCCATGGCATGATCCTTAGTGTAGATGGCACAAGTCAGAACCATGTCTAAAGGGCATTCCCTTTGGCTGTGCTTCTTCCAACATCGTGGGAAAAAGACAACCAAGTTCTATTCTGCTATAGCTTGTTTCTGCTTGGCTTGTAAAACATCAAGCTATGTTGTCAAAGTACCCAAAATTTCATTTTTGAAACCTTCCAAAATATTTCCAAACTCTGCTCTAGTTACGTTGCCATTAGACTGTTTAAGATATATTTTCATAGAATCACGCCCATTTGGCCGATTGCGCGCACTACCTCAAGAGCATCTAATACAGAGGGAAATAATCTCATCATATTATTCCTGGTAAATATCTCATTTTCCCATTATGTTAAGCGTTTAAACCCATTCTTCCTTCATTCCTTTAATCATCGTGGCTTTTAAGATGTCTTTGGATAGCATGGTATATGGAGACCTTTGTAAATTGTATTGAAATATTTCTATGTATTCTTCTAATGTTTCATTGTCTTTTGCAGACATATTGAATATTTCATCTTTGAGGTCCTGGTTTCGGCAATAGTCTTGATATTTGTTAAGGAAAATGTTCTTCATTCGGTCCCAGTTATTAATGGTTCCCCCACCTAGTCCCATGAACAAGCGTAGTGTTGTTCCCTTTAAGGTAGAGGAAAATAGTTTTAGTTTCTAAGGATCAGTGGTGTAGTCATACCCCCTACATGAGACATCAAATTAAAATAGGAATGCATCAGGATCTTCCGTGGTCAAACCATGAAAGGTGGGAATATTGTGCAAGGGAATGGCTTTCATAGGGGCATTTGCAGCATGATCAACAATGCAGTATTCCAATGTTGATGTCTGCCTCTGATTCTAATTTTGATTATTTTCCATTTGATTGAAGAGGTGATCGAAATCTTCAGGGATTTATTTTTCTGGAGGAGTAATCCTGGGAGGTTTGGGAGGCGAATGCGGTGGAGGGTTTACAACACTTCCCTGATCTGGGATCTTGAGTACCTCTGTCTCGACCACTATCTCAGGGGATTTATGCTCTAGAGCTTCTATTTGAATTAAACCACTAGTTTCTTCTTCCCCTTCCTGTAAATTGCAAGAACCTCCCTCTCTCGAAGGGTCAGTGCCTATATGATCGGCAGTCTGAATGCTTTGCTCAGATCCTTCTGTTCCACAGTGAATCTCGGCGTGGGCTACATATGGTGAGGTTGTCGCCTGAGGGAGTTTGATAGGAATTTGGATAGTTCTAGGTCCTATGGATGCCTAAGATTCAACTTTCCTAATGATTTCATCTATATATGTTGTTCTTCCAAGGATCACCAGTCCTTGGGATTGTGAGGATTTTTGAGAGTTATTTCGAATTGTTTCTATCTTTTACTTTCTAGTCAAAAAACAAGAGCGCCTATTCTATTGGTCTTTGAGAAATTTTTCTCAGAATTGGGCTAGAGAGCAAGAATTTTTCTTGCCGGTACGCAATACCCAATCCTTCACAGCAATGGAGAAAGATGAATAAAGGATATCACTCTTAACACTCTCCCCGGCAATGACACCAAAAATGTTGGTGTCACAGAGGTGGCTTATTATAGGCAACCTTGGTGATTTTCATTTAATTTTCAACCCGAGGTAAGTCTTCTTATTTCAAGAGTGTAAGCGCAATATATGCAAGTGAGATCGACTGATAGTTACTCTATGTTGTCTATAAAAAATGATTATCTAATCTTCTGAATTTAATCAACTCAAAGAGGAATGGCTTGGTAGATTATGGCTAATTATTTTGTCTAGATTAGAAAAGAGAAACCTATGATTGAACAACATTACGATTGTTTGAACAACAATCTAAATGAATTTAACAACATTCTTAATGAATTAAAAATCAAACTAGATGAAAGGAACAACAATCACTTATATGAATTTTGCAATGGAATTCTCTTTGTAAACTAACTAATTGACATTAATCAACAGTTGGACACCTTGTTGTGTTGAAATAATAATTTAATCTGCAAAGACAAGTAACATTGAAAAATAACCATTCTACGATTTGGAAATTGATTGCAAGGGTATTAGAAGAAAATGGAAACATCTAACAGCGATGAAGCACTATTATAAACTAGCTAATGCAAATGTGAGTATTCTGAATCAAGAAGCACAAATGCTAAATTATTCTGAAGGAAGGAAAACTATAACTTTATTGAGTAGAAAATTATATTACAACCACATCAGATAACTGGAAATTGATTCTGTAACTAATGCACAACACGGAAATTGGTGAGAAAACTTCCAGGGGTTGGGCCCAAACCACCAGAAGCTTTAATGTGATGAAAACCTCAAAAGATACTTATTCAAAAAATCAAAACTCTTAATTAAATTGAAGGATGATACAGGAATACAATTTGACAGCTCTATCCTGATGCGTTGATTACAGAGGAAAAATTCCCATTCGACTCCCTATCTAGTTCATCCCTGGCCCTTTTAAAGTCACTTTCATGCAATGAGATAGTATTTCCCAAATGACAGCCCACTGCACGTGGTTGTCATTTGAGTTCTTGAGCTTGAATCTGACTTTCTGCCTTCTGCCGACTTCTGGGAGTTACTGAAGTTCCATACGTTTGTGTTTGTCAGTTTTCTTCCATGTACCGTTGGTTTAGCTACTCCACCTTCCTACATATGGAGATACAATAAATCAAATTTCTGTTATAGAAACATTCCTTTCGTCATTAGCCGAATTGCCCTGATTTCCATAAGTCTTTTCTTTCTTTATTGTCAAAAATGAGGAAGAATTCCTAAGACTGTGTCATATTTCGAAGTAATTATAGGGTGAAAACATACCTTAATTCTGGCCCAACACCAAGTATGGGAGAAATTATACGCATACTCTCCCAAGAGTAACCAAAGAAAAAATAGCTCTTGCTGCACCCTAACACGTCCATCATACAAATAATGAGGTGGAAATATGATGATTGACATGAATAATTTCATATCAACACAATGCACCCAAACTCTTTGCTGCCATATGATGCAAGTTCCGTGCCAAGTTACATACACCAACATACCCTTACAAGAAGGATATGTCACATGATGGCCAAACTCTTTCAAGAGTAGCCAACGCAGCCATGCCTCTTGCTACCCTGTGTCATAGATATGTAGGTGACTCACCAACCTCTTGATCACGATCCACACCCATTCATCCAAATGTAGGTATCCCCTGCCAAGATCCATCTTGGTACTCATCCAATGGAGAATACCATCCTCCCAAATCAGATTTCTACCTTTGAATTTCATGGGATGTTGAAATGCAATCTCTTGTAGATCCCCAAGCGAAGACCACTCATCAATGACCATGTTGAATCCATAGGGATCCAATTATACTGAAGGAAAATCCTTCCCATTTAGCTATGCAATTCTCATCAAGAGAGGTCCTTCACAATAGTGAAAGATAAGATGCCTCTCATCAATGATCTGTCCATCCAATATCACACAAGTATAATGGTCACTAGAATGCTCTAATAATAGTTGGGTCCCCAACTCATACAACTGCTCAATGACAGTGCTTTTGATCTCCATAATGGTGCATTTTCTGCCTCATGATCATGCTCAATGCTGAACATATTGTTCTGCATTGGAATGTTTAGGAAAATGCTCATCCTAGCCTCCTAGAATCCACACTCCAACCCCTGGAGTTGTGTGCATCTCAATAATGAATAACCAGGATGATTGTTTATCCCCACCTTGAAAAACTCAAGGCTTCTTAGTGCAGTGATGGTCTGCTACTCCAAATCAGCAATGTGCTTTGACCCATGGTCATGCAGTTTCATATTCCCACAATCCTCCATAAGATGTGCTGAAATAACAGAAAGTGAAAACATATGCATACCTTGGTAAGGCTTAGGAACATCTTGTACTACTACAAGGGTTCCTCCCTCCAGTGTGATGACTTCTCCAACTACTGATGGTGATGGCTACTCCTCTATGGCTGTATCAGTGCTGGTACAAGTCTCCTCCTCCTCATGCATTTCAAAAATAGTGCATGGGGCTCTAAATGTCAAGATATCAAGACTACTTTGCAAAGGTGTAAGTGTTCTTTCTCCTGGTCCAGGTGCTCCTGCAGCAAGTGGTGATGAAGGCTTATTCTCCTCTGATCTCTTCTTGTCAAATTTATTGACCAACCTTTGAGTGAAATCTTCATATACAGTCACTTTCGCATGACTCAAATGGCTCAACCACCAAATGTTTTCTTCACCCTCAAGGTGTAGCGCTGCAATGTCAACTACTTATTTCTTTATTACTTGATGTAGTAGGAAAAATGGATCTAACTTCTTTCCCCAAGCCCTTGTTGTACATGTGGATGACCCATCAAAGGTAGACAATAAAACTTTATTTCCCTTTATTTTCCTCCTGTTGCAAGGTCTCATTTCTTCTTCTAGCTGAATGAACTGTCGGAGAGTTAGAGTCTCCTTGAAAGCTACAGGTTGAGACTTATATTCTGCCAGGTATTCACTTAGAATTTTGTGTTCCAAGTACCCTCCATATCCATGCCTCTTGTCTTCTTCCTCAAAAGAGAAGGGCATATTGTATTTCTTTGGAGCTCTATGCAACACTGGTTATTTCTTCTGATGATAGCAAGTACATGGGCCTTCCTCTTCTTGAAACCCTTTAAAGGTTTCATTGCATCCCTCCTCTTTCTTCTGCTTGATCTCCTTGGAGAGGTTATTTATAGATATGATAAGTGATGAGACAAAGCTCCTTCCCTCCATCATTCTAGATCTCATTTTCTCCTCTTCTTCTTCTTATCACATAATGACTGAAACTCACAGGCCGAGCCAAGATTATGCTCTGATACCACTATAATATTCCCAAATGGGAGAAGCAGCAATATAGGAAATAAAAACGCATTTTTCAGAAAAAATATACTATTATAGTCAAAAATAGCCCATGGATCGATTATTTGATCCATTATAACAATCAAATATGAAAGGATATTAGAAAGAAATCACTTTTTGTTAGTTAAACAAGCCTCCCAAGCCTAGAATAGCCCAAAAACACTGCAACCCCATGAATACTGTAACACAAAATTTCTGAAGCAAGTAACAACACTGTTTTATGAGGGTTAATACTACAGAAATAGAGAGAAAAATTGATTTTCCGATATATTAATTACAAGAGCTGAAAAAACTAAGATCTAGTCTCTTTTACACAATTCCAAGATAACCCGAAAAGGGTTTCTAGAAACATACAAAAATGTCAAAATGTTGGAATGAAACCCTAGGATGGATATCAGCTGCAACTTAATAACTGGATGGAGAATGTTGAAGATGATGTCTGAATTAATATATCTCCTTCAATAGATCCTTAAAGTGAAAGGCTGATCCCAATGCTGAAGATCTCACCCTCCAAATCAAGCACTGAAACCCCCACTGCAAATTATCACTGAAATAATGCAGTCTGTTATAGGAAAAATGACCTCCTCATTAGCTCAGAGGAGAAGGTAACATGGAAGGAAGAAAATGACCTAGAGAAGACCCATTTTTGCTAAGGTAACACACCCAGAAAAAGCTAAACAACGTTATAACACACCAGAGCCATGCAAAGGGAGCATTAATTCTAAGGGTAATGCTCTGTCTTGACCAAGGGGCAGTGTTAACCGTGTCTAAGTGTGAAAAGGGAAATATCCTGTGGAAATCTGACTGGAATTTCCAGCTTTCTCTCAAAAGGGAATTAGTTCAAAATAGAAACTAAATGGCACAGAACTTTTATTAGGCATTTCCAAACATAGCTAAACTCCTATGGAAGGAAAAAATGAAGGAAAGCAAGGACACATATAGATCTTTCTCGATTTTAACAGGTTGAAAGGGTTGGCAAGGTTTGTCCTCTTCATATCCTATAAAATGGAGTTGTGGGCTCTTGGTCTAAGGTCGAAGGTTTGATTATATGTGGTGTAGAATTTCATTGTTGTAGTGTGAGGCTTGAATATTGACGAAGTCAATTAAGAGCTTTCAGCCTAGAGCATCATCACACTCAGAGATAGAGAAAGAGAGAGAGGAATTGGAAGACTGAGCAGGGCTTGGTGCAACTAACGGTAGTAATCCTCCTTTTTACAAATCAATAGAACTGTATCCGTTTTGTCCATTCGATGCATCAATGTCGCAATTGTTTTTCAATTGTCTATGTAGCATGATATGAATGGATTAGATATGCATTGTTTTATGTTTCTTATGTGCAAGTTTAATTGATAAGAAGTTATACTGTTGTAGAGATATCGTGGGTGCTTTGATTGATTGCAGGATCTGGATTTGGAGCTGGTGAAGAAGGATCTCTACTTCACTGCTTGGCATTCTCCATAGGATCTACTATCTATAAAGAGGTAATCTCTCCATCTCACTTTGTGAGTTATATACATTAGCATGAACATGTTTGCAGTATCTTTGTGAACCTTACCGCTAATCTAATTGTCTGCCTTGGGCACCAGAAAGCCTTGAGAGCGATATTTAAGAACCATGGCCCAAGCATATTACCCTATAGCAGAATTGGCGACTCCACTGGGGAGTAAACCCCAAGTTTTTGGGTTGTTCCTATGACTTTACCTTTTTCCTTTTGTTCACATATCCTTCCGACCATTTTATATGCTCAGTGAACATCTTAAAAGCTCAAAGAGTCCAGATTAGAACTTGCTTAGCCATCAGTGTAACTTTACCCTAATTAACGCTTCCCCTGTAAGTGTTTTAGAGCATTATATTGCGTTCTATGCTCAAATACAGTGTGTTAGTCTCAATACTAACGCTCTGTAACCTCTGCTTGCCAGTGTTACCCAGCCAAAATCTACTGTTTACACCTCTGTTGTGTTTCCCTTTGGCTGTGGAGTTCTTGGCCATTAAAATAGCTTCTCTTGCTGGATCCCTGTGCCTATTTACCAGCTAGTATCTCTGTCTTTTTGTTCTTGTTTAAAAAAGTTAATGTCAATCACATCTACTTTTTGAAGAATAAATTTTCTTTTAGTTTTCTGAACTTAGCTGAATTAATTCTAAATTTTTTTTGTTAAAAAGTCGTTAAGAGAGGATAGATAGTTTGAATCTTTAAATTTGAACTGTGTTATTTGAATGTTTGGTGCATGGATGTTGAAATAAAATGTCTCCTTGTAGAAAATCTCTTCATTGAATTGAATATTTAGAGCGTATTTCTACATGGTTTTTTGTGTCAGAGTCTTATCACATTTCATACGTCCAATCCTCCTATGCAAGACTAATAATCAAGTTCACTAAGAATCAAGCGATAATAAAATTAATCATATAATTTTTTTTGAGCTCACACCAACAGTAGTTCAGGCTAGGATCTTGGGGTAGGAGAAGTGATAAAATCACCCAAGATCTCAAAACTTGAGACTAGAGTCATTAATAAGTGAAATCCTATTGCACTCATATTATCAAGACCACTCCACTACCATTGGAGTTAAGCGCGAGACAATACTAAGGTGCATGAGAAGGTATCCCACCTTCAAGTGCATTCAGTGGGCATGCTATATATTGGGGTTCCCTTCGGGGATGAAAAAACTAGATTGGGGATCTAGGTGTTCTGCCCATATAGCGTGCTATTTATGACCACGACCCCCCTAATAATGTCTATGATTTGAGGTATCCTTAGTTGCCAAAGTTTTTAGGGACTTACACAAGGTGACTAGGACGGGCTGTCCTGGTACCTAAACATACAGACCTACTCTTTCTTCTGTCTTTGGGATGGTACTCTTCTTCATGACAGTGCTTACACCTATTGTCTGAGGTTCGAGCAAAGCTCTAGAGTAACCGTAATCGTGTTTATGACTAACCCTCTCTATATGCTATTGTGATACTGGTTTCATCTCCAACAAACAGTAGTACTCAGACAGGGCCACCCTGTTCTGGCTACTTGTTGATTAATTTTAGAAAGACCTTTTTTCTTTTTTTTTCTTTTTTAGGTGTGTGCTTACTACCACTGAGACTCTATAATACATCACAAATAATTAATTTTTTCTAAAAATAAACAGGTCATTGTGGCGTCTTTCGACATTCGCCATCTGTATCGACGATAGCAAGGTATCCCTCGATTAACACTGGAGGAGGAGTCGAGTCTCAGTGAACCCGTTCCTTCTTCGGAAGAGCAGTATCCAGTGATAACCTCTGATTTTTACATCACCCCATATCACACGGAATTTCCAGAGGATCCTTTTACGGAAGGAGTCATACCTCCTTGCAATCCTCCACTCACTGATCCGTCGGCGCCAATGTTAGTTCAGATTATAGCAAGCCAAGGTATGTCTTCAGTTGCACCAACATCCATTTCACAACCGACACCCATGGGTTCGATTCCAATGGAAACCAACACAGGTTTGGCACCATTTTCCCTGTCCGTAGTTAGTTCTATGCTAATAATCGATAGCCCCAGTATCCAAACTTTGCCTGGTCCCAACACTATGGTCACCACAACTGTTAGTGGATCTCTGAATCCTTTGGGATCTACTCCTAAGGTGACTACACCAGGACGGTCCCAGGGTTCCCTCTCCCACGAGCAGGGCTACTTCGGTTCCTTTTAGCAACCCTTTCGGTTGGAAACCTTTGTTGAGTTCAAACCCCTTGGCCACCATGCCAAGGGGCAGTGTCACCAACACACAGACAACAAGGGGCACTTCTGTACCCCTCCAATTATTAGGACAAATGGGACAGCCTATTTTTAACATTGTTCCTTTGAGTGGTCAAAATTTCGGTGTAGGGTCTATGTCGTTGCTTAACTATGCGAATAGCAGCATGCCTCTGGCTAGCTCTATTGCGTCCATATGGGCAAACCAACCCCAAAATCCATTTGGACAAGGGGGAAACTTTTACGCTGGGGGCAACCAACCGTTAGCCCCACAGTACAATATACCCTATGGATATCAACCATACATCCCTACACCCCCACCCACAGGGAACTTTTATCAACAAAGTCCTACTTATCCTATTGGTAACAGATTGATGGGCGGACCCTATGGTCCGAATAGTCAGCCAATACTTCCTTGGATAAATCTGGGGGTAAACACGTAATTGCCATTTTTGGCAGCTTTAGACATCCCTGACGTCTATAAAATGACCAACGATCCCATCAACCACAACCCACTCTGGCCTTCAGTACCGCACAAGATTCCGTATGACATCCCTAAATTCGACGGTTAACAAAGGGACGATCTGGCCATGCATGTCACCACCTTTCATCTATGGTCTATTTCTAACTCCATGGTGGATGATAGTATTCGGCTTCGACTTTTCCCCCGCACTCTCACAAGCAACGCTGCCAAATGGTACATTGAGTTACCACGCAGAGACATCAACAATATTGGCTCCTTAGCTACAAAATTTCTTAAGAATTTCCAATTACCTGATATATACAAAACCGACACGAAACTCTTAACCTCGCTGTGCCAAGACACCACCACCCACATCTCCAATCACATTTATGAATGGAGACGTAGGAGGAGGCTGGTCAAGGCACTAATCCTGGATCATCTCTTATCTAACTGGTTTTGTAAGTCACTCTTACCAACCCTAGCTAAAGACATTTGTCTGTCCAGTGCAGTCACGGAAGATCAATCCATTTGTCATGCACAAAATTTAGATCTGATCTATTCGCAATCTGGCATGCTATATGATCCACTCCCCCATGCCCTTGGTAATCCGAATCCTCCTGCTACTCAGAAACTTGGATCACACGCCGACAGTCTCGTTGGTGCAATCTCCAGCATAGCCATAAAACAACCTAGTGGGCAAACCTCCCAGCCATCTTTGGCTGCCACCGCCCCTATTCAATCAACTACTCTTCCTACCACTGAGGTAAATTCTGTGAAAATTTCACAAAAAACTAGTGGCAAGAACAAGAAGAACAAGAAAAAGACCTCTTCTTTGGAAGATCAATCGGATCATCAGAATAATCCCAATCAGAAAAATGCTTCTAAAACCGACAAAGGGAAAGATAAACCCATGAAATTTCCTTGTTGAATTTGTGCAAAGGACCACTTGACATACAAATTTCCTCGGCTGCAGGAATGCACAGATTTTATCATAAACAAGGACTTTGGGAGGACACCTTTCGTTCTTCATAATCCCTTCCCTAATCCACAGCAACAACAACAACACATGGTTTCAAACCCACCACAACCCCCACAAAAGGGAAATGGTGGTACACATACTTCCAGTGAAGGATCGTCCACCATTTATGGCGTAGAAAGTGTTGAACTCCAGAAATGAGGCATACTCTATGGAAATCCTGTCATTGATACTCAGGAACCTAGTACCAGTTAAAATCCATCGCTGCCCAACGATTTTCATATTGAAAGACCTACTGTTGACCCCGTGATTCGTCCCCACTAAAGGGACACTTCGACGCATGAATCATAACACCTCTGCACGTGCCGCCCAAAACTACAAAATTGTAGAAGATTAGGTGCAAGCATCATCAGCTATGTCTGCTCTCGAAGTATTTCAAAATTTCTCAACACAAAGGAAAGCCTTGCTTTCGGCCATTGGTGGAATTGACCCCCAGGATTCTACGCTAGCTATCTTTGACATGGAGAAATCTAAACCTCGCCTCTCGCACCAAATTGCATTCCAGGTGCAGGTTGTGTCGAAAGGGAGGCCAATCCATCGTACTGTCATCGACGAAGGTGCTTCGAATTGCGTTATGTCAACTACTTGTTGGCTCGCTTTGGGTTCTCCTACTTTGTCTCTGCCGTCAAATTCCCTTAAAGCTTTCGATGGCCACACTTTCCTCCCAAAAGGCTACCTTGCTAGCTTTCCCATTTCCCTTAGTGGGAAAACGATAACAGTGGACATAGAAGTCGTAGATCGTCATCTCGACTATAATCTATTGCTAGGTCACATTTGGTCTTATGCAATGACTGCCATTGTTTCTTCGATCTTCCGACTCATCCTCTTTCCATTGGATGGGAAAATAGTCACTGTGGATCAGTTATCCTTTTGCACCCCCGATTATTCCACGTTACCAAGTAGCACTGTACCCCTAGTAGGAGGCGTTCCTGACTCATACGTCAGGATTGGTACTGGTCTTCTGAAGGCATCTTCCCTGATGGGTTGCTTTCCTCTCTCGCTGCCTGAGGTTCCACATACGGTTGTAATGATATCCACCACTTTGGATGGCTCTATCGATCCATGGATCCTACCAGTGCCTTCAGACATTGATTCCTATGGAGATCAGATGCCACTCTCACCAGCCGAGTTGGCTTATCAAGCCATCCAAATTACATCTGAACCCTCCACAACTTTGGTTTCGACCAATGGTACAAACCTCTTGCCCATCACGATTCTTTCTAAAGATATCCTCGATGAAGTCCTACCTATGGACGAAGCTATTTGAGAGGTCGTGTCTCTAGAAGAACAACCTTGGGGAGAGTTCCATCATCGTGCTTCGATGTTCGATTCAGACGCGATAACTACACAAATCCCATCTTTTGACCCACCTGAGATCGTTCCCTCCGTTTAGACGACTGTTCAAACTATCGATTCAGAAGGGAACATGGGAAATCTTTCTAAGACTATGCTCATTGATATCTCGGTCAAAACGGGTATCGTGGAAAACATTCAGATTGGAGCATATTGCTATCCCAAGTAAATTGCACGCTTCACATCCCTTTTTAAGGAATTCCGCGATATGTTTTCTTGGTCTTACGACGAAATTCCCGGCATAGATCCGTCTATAGTCGAGCATGAAATCAAAGTTTATGACAATGCCAAACCTGTTCAGTAGAGACTCTGACTTTTCCACCCGTGCAAAGCGGCCGCCAGTAAGACTGAAGTCGAAAAAATTTTAAATGATGGTTTCAGCTATCCCATTCCTTTGACGAATGGGTTTCTAATCCGATTCCCGTAGACAAAAAACAAGGCACCATCTAGGTCTGTGTTGATTATCGTGGTTTTAACGCCACTTGTCCAAAAGACAATTATCCTACGCCGTTCATAGATCAAATCCTTGATGATTGCGCCAGATGTGAATCTTTTTCCGTTATGGATGGTTTCTCGAGATATAACCAAATTGTGATTAAAAAAGATGACCACCATAAAACCGCCTTCATCTGTCCTTGGGGCACATTTGCATATCGTAAACTCCCATTCGGTCTGAAGAATACAGGAGCAACTTTTCAAAGGGCTATAGAATATGCCTTTCATGACATTAGGCATATTTTATAGGCTTACTTGGATGACCTTCCAGCTCCTTCCAAGAAGCAATCCCATCACGTCACGCATCTGAAACAAATCTTTGCTCAGTGTAGGTTCTACCATATACGTCTAAATCCACATAAGTGCATATTTTTTGTCGAGTCTGGACGCCTTCTGGGCTTTATTGTCTCCAAGCATGGGATTAGGGTTGATCCCGATAAGGATAAGGCAATCATTGAATTACCTGCACCATAATCCATTCTGAAACTCCAACGTTTGCAAGGGAAGGCAAACTTTTTACGTCGTTTCATAGTCAACTATGCCGAGATGACGAAAGGCTTTATGCATTTATTAAAGAAAGGAACACTTTGTGGGATGACCAAGCTCAACTATCGTTTGACGCCTTGAAACGAGCACTCGTTTCTGCCCCACTTCTTAGTGCCCCCAACTACTCACGCGACTTTTTCCTCTACCTGGCAGCCTCCCTGTTGGGTGCTAAAAGGTGCCTTTTAAAAATTCTATTTATCCCACATTAATTATCAACCTGGGAAAGTCCTCTTATTTCAAGAGTGTACACAATATGTGCACACTATAATCCCAGAGAGTAATTTTTCTTAAACTGTAATATAGATCTTTCAAATACAAGAATAAACGGATTCTTTTAATAAATCCCACTTGCAACTAAAGGAAACACAGTGCTCTAAAACTAAATCATTCATTCAACAAAGTAAAAATAATTATCAGTCGAGGATACAGTAGCAATAACTCATTCCTCTTTTAACTGATGTAAACTAATCAAGCATAAATAAGATCCTCAATCTGAGAGCTTTGACAGCAATAGCCAATGTTCTTTATAGTTGTTGATCTCACACGCAACACACTAAATAACCAATTGGAAATGGAAATGAATTAAATCAATAATGCTACTGCAACTCATGGAAATGAGATAATTATGCTAACTAAAAGAATGCTAAAAGGCAAAACTAAATGATTGCAGAAAGTAAATGAGCAGCAACGCTATATAATAGAAATAGACAGCAATGCTTATGTGACTGCAATGAATAGCAAAACTAAGTTAATGAAATGAACAACGAAGCTCTATAATTAGAATGAGCAACACAACAATATAATTGCAAAAAGCAATAATCTTGTTATGAGGGAAAAGAACAGCAACGCAATTCAATTGCAGAAAGTAATAATTAAATAAACCACACTTGCAGAAATTAGAAATAAGGCAAACCACACTGTATGGTACAGGAACGACAATTATATCCACCAGGAGCTAGGCCCTTAGCCACCAGTGAATATCGCCGGATTACTTAAGGAGATGCGAAGGAACTGCAACTATTTTTATATATTCATTATTGCATAATTGTTACAGCAAGTTTGTGCTCTGCTTCAACAGCGAGAGTGGATGATCAAAGTTACAATTTGAATAGTAATTCTCTCATTCATCCTATCCTATCCTATCTATCTCTAATCTAATAATCCATCTAATTCTCTCTCTAATTATCCATCATGAATTCCCATAGTAACCCCCCCTTCTCTGATCTCTGTTCTGATTTAAATACACATAGAGAAGAGAGAAGTTACAACTGATATGATTAAAAATGATTCTTATTACAAAATTGGATTGCTCACAACCAATTGATCAGAAAGATCATATCTGAAATATCCTTCCATCAATCATTTAACAGGAACAGGTCGAATTTGGTATTGCAACTAGAAGAATTTGGAAAATGACCACAACAACAAATCTGGGAAAATATTCTTTATAGAACCTTCCATTTCTCTCAATACATGCTGAATTTGGGCAAAATGTTCTTTGATAATGTTAGCTCGGTCCGTTTTGGACAAAACCCATGTTTCGGATTTTCCAGATTCTTCTCCATTTGCCCAATACGTCCAATGAAAAACTATCACTTCTTATTCCAGCAAATTTTTGAGTTGGCATATTTAATGATGAGTTGGAGATCAACTCTGCAATCTGGAAAATATCTTGGAGGCTAAAATGGTAAGTGATGTTAAAAAAAAATTATTAATAAACTATAATTGGTAAAATCATGCATAATCATCAATTTATTAAAAATAAAGGAGAAGAAATAATATTTATCCATAAGAGCATAAATAATTATAAAATGGAATTATATGATAAATTATGATAAATGACATGATAAAGAAGAATAGAAATGGATGAAATAGGTTTTAAAAAGTAATAATAATAATAACATATTAGTGGCCCAACACTCCCCATCCTCACTTGAAATGGTCCTGGTTCAAGTTCATGATGACGATAGTGAAAATGTGATATATTACTTGTCAAAAGGTCTCATCGGACCCGAAATACGAAATTCACATGTGGAGAAACTCTCTCTCGTGGTGGTCTTCACTGTCACCCGACTCTGACACTATATATTATTGTGGAAGACTATCGTCATTGCTTTGGATAATCCTATGTGACATATTTTTTCTGGACAGATTATTGGAGAAAAACATTCCAAATGGATTGTAATCCTCCAACAATGTGACTTGGTGTTCACTACTGCCAAAGCAAAGAAATCTCTAGTCTTCGCCAAATTACTTTCGGACCTTCCCAGAATCAACCTGGGGGATGTATCTCATGATTCATTTCCTGATGAATCCGTCTACTTAGTCAATTCTTCTGATCCTTGGTATGGAGACATTTTTGTCCACCTCCAAACTCAACGCTTCCACCCAACTCTCACATTTGACGAACGCCGTCGTATTGGCCACCAAGCGAAACACTATCTTGTGCTAAATGATACTCTATATCATCATGGTGTCGATACTATTCTTCAGCGTTGTCTCACTTTTAACGAGGCAGAACACGTTTTAAATGACAGCCATGCAGGGGCGTGTGGCAGTCATCTTTCTGGCATAGCTACTGCCAAGAAAATCTTACGTGTAGGCTATTCTTGGCCCACTTTGTTTAAATACTACATCACAGCGGTCCAGATGTGCCATCTGTGTCAAAGTTTCACGAAGAAAATGCATGCTCACCCAGCCCCTCTCCATCCGGTTGTCTCCATTGGTCCTTTCGGTAAATGGGGAATAGATTTTGTTACATGCAATCCCACTTTTGTGGATGGACACAACTACATTGTAGTTGTAGTTGAATACTTCACAAAATGGGCAGAAGCCATATCCACTTTTAAGGCCAATGGAGAAACTACTGCTCTGTTCTTGTTCAATCAGGTTATCTGCCATTTTGATGCACCCCTTTCAATCGTCACAGATCATGGGTCACATTTTCAGAACCATATGATGATGGAATTAGCTACCATGCTAGGTTTTCAACAAGATCAGTCTTCATCCTACTACCCTCAAGCAAATGATCAAGTTGAAGCCGTAAATGGTGTCCTCAAAACCATGATTCGTCAGTTAGTCGACAACCATAAAACCACATGGCATCAGAAGTTATGTTCCACGTTATGGGCATACTATACGTTAGTCAAAATTTCCACAGGCTTCATGCCATTCCAACTTGCATTCGGCTTGGAAGTAGTACTCCCAATTGAGTGTGAGATTCCATCCCTCAAGCTTGCTGTTGAACTCCTAACCGACACCACTGCCATAGAATAGCACTTGCTCTCACTCGATCACTTGGATGAAACTCATCAAGATGCCACACTGGCACTCGAAGCTCACCAGCACTGAGTTAAAGCTCAATATGAAAAATCTGTCAAGCCTTGTTCTTTCCAAGAGGGTGATCTCGTTCTACTCTATGATCAGAGGCACGACCTCTTGGGGGTAGGAACACTTCAACCATTATGGCTTGGTCCTTACATAGTCACCAAAGTCCTCTCAAAAGGAGTTTATGAACTTCAGGACCGTAATGGAATTTTATTCACGAAGCCCCGCAACGGGCTCTATCTGAAGAAGTATTTCACCTAGTTCTCCACTAGGCATATGCTTTGTAATTTTATGTATATGAGGTTTTCCTTTGTTTTGATGTCTCTAGATATTTTGGGTTTTTGAGTGCTTTTCCCATACACACTTTTTTATTTTTACACAGATGCCTTTGTTATCCTTATCATACATTGGATATGCAGATGGTGCTAGTTGTCATACTAGGCACATTGCGTCAGCTACTTGGGTCCTCTACACACCTGAGCCAGAACTCCTTGGTTCTAGGGGAATATTCATGGACAATGCCACCAACAACATTGTTGAGTACATGTCGGTGATACAACTCCTCACAGAAGCTGCATATCGCGACATCTCCAATCTGGTGGTCAGGTTATATTCCCAACTCGTAGTTATGTAGTTAAACAATCATTATTGCATCCGTCATCCAGTCTTGTTACATTATTTCTTAAGGGTACGACTTCTATAATGTCACTTTCCAACCATTGCGTTTGAGCACATTCCTAGAGAATTTAATGCATTAGCTGATTCATCAGCAAATTATGTATTATATTGGTATTTGTCACATTTTCTATAGACAGAGTTCTACATGAGTGTATAATTTTTACCATAGAAGATACATAAACATTAAAAAACACACAGGAAAAAAATAGCCAATATATATATATATATATATATATATATATGTCGTGTCCAGTTAGTTTACATCAAAAAACTTCTCAAAACTTGGGTCTTTTACAAGAAATTGGCTTCGCTAAGCCTCGCTATGAGATTTACACATCTATCCACTTCCCCTACTAAACCTGCTGCTCAAAATAGCAGAAAACTTCTCTGGCTATCCTCCTCAGAGGCACCAAATATCTCTCCGGCACACCCATTATATGCCACTGCAGATGAATCAGTATCTCTCTCATGGGAAGAGGCATCACACCCATACTTAAACACTCCAGGTTTCTAGTAAGCTCATGATAAATATTTGTGTCATCACCCTCTTCGGCGGCTGCTGTAACCTCTACTATTGCACCAGCCCCAGGTAGTAACATTCCTTGCCTTGCATAGGGAGGGGCTCCGGCTGGATGGACAGGTGCCACATCTGTGTCAAGCAACAAGCTTCATGTCAAAAAAAGTTCACCCATTAAACAAAAAATTGCATAAACATTCAAAAGATACAAAAATACTTCAAACTATACTGATAAACATCTTTCTTACCATTTAGGCCCCATTGAGTGAGCGGGGGAAATACCAACTCTAGATCTCCTGTATAGTTCATCCCTACATAGGGATAATCTTCAATCATTATGATTTGGTCTTTAAGCCACTCGAATAATCCATCATCAAAACAGTGATGGATTGGGCCCTCTCCAGTCTACGGTATCAAAGCTACCCAACGAGCCTCTCTTGGCTCCCACGGTCCCACTGCATCCATGATCATTATTGGCCTCATGGCTGACACCCGCTCTAGTATGAAAGACACGATCAGTGTGCCATAACCAAAATCTCTTTGGGTCCGGGTCTTACATACTGTCAACTCTGCACAAACTCGGTGGACAACACCTTCACACCAGTCAAATACTTGAGGCTGCATACAATATAGTTCTAACAATACTTGAGCCTTGTTGGCCATGTGCTAACTCTTGGCCCCTGCCAAGTGAACTATCATCCACAAGAGAGACCTCAGTGGTATCGTTGCCACCCATGTAATAGGCACCTAGTTCCTTACTGCCACAGTATTGTTGATGTAGTGAGTATGGATCAAATCAGTAGTGGTGCGGGGATTAGCCATGGATCCTGTTAGATTGGGCCTTGGTCCTCCGCATGACATGGTAGTAAAAAAAATAGATATCATCTTTCTCAATCGAGAGTTCATTAACTCTGATATGAAAGACATGCCGGCAGTCATCCCACTACTGGATTATCCATCTCAGAAGGTCTTCCTTCCCCCTCATCCGCTCTAAACAGGCATACTTCAGCAATCCGCATCTATGGAGAACTAGCAATGTAGCTGCATCGGTAACCATTTCACGTTCTTCCCGCTCATGCTCTCTTTCGCGCCAAATTCTCATGGTAAATAGCTTCACACCTACACAAGAAACACTTTTAGTGGATTATTTTTTGGATGGAACACATTAGAATGATAAAAAGAAAATTCTTAAAGCAACTTTTCCAGCTAGCATGGGCTATAGTGCCAAACAGTGCGTGCTAACGCTCTGTATCTTCTCGGGAAGTGCATTTAACGTGGGCACAACACTAAGCACCCACGTTAGCCACTTAAATTTTTTAGGGCCTACTAAAATCAATATTTCTAGCCGGAAAAAAGAAATAAAAACATAATGAAATGTTAGAGGAAGGTTTAAGCTCTTACTTGGATCTCGTGGAATGAAAAATTGTTGCCCGGTTTATCCACAATCGATAGCTGAAGTTTCACCACGTTTTTACTCCAAAGCTCTATCATAGCACTCAACAAAGTGAAAATGAAGGTTTGTGACCCTCTTATAACCATTCTTGAGGTAAGACTCACTCAGCTAGTCTAATAAAAAATTGGTAAATTCATGCTACATTTTGTCGCAACTATTTGTTTTTATATGTTACCGATGCTCTGATGGGTTGTCAATGTTTATATGAAGATCTGACCATATTCGACCCGGTTTCAAGCTTTCTTTTTAGGGACTTTTTATAACTCATAAAACTGAAAAAACCCCGATTTTCCTTTGTCAGGCTCGTTAAAATACCACGATAGAGGAATATGAGCCATTATTTTTCTCTTTTTCAAAGCTCTTTAAACAAAAAAAGTAACCGAGTTTTTTTCCGTGTGACTCATTAAAATTTCACGGAGAGCTCCAAGTTTTTCCTTGTTGAACTCGTTAAAATTTCACAAAGAACATTGAGTTTACTCCATCTCCTCATACTCATAAAAAAATGAGGTAGATTTCCATCGAACATAGATTTATCACTTTTCCGGTTTCAATGGATTAATTCATGGAAAATGAATTGTTTCGGGCTTACTATTCTCCCTTCGTCGCACCTGGTTATTAAACATGACAAAGGAACCCCCTGTAGTTGTCTTTTACGATGTTCTTTAGACTCTCTAAATATGAAAAAATCACTGAGTTTACCCGTCTCGACTCGTTAAACTTAATCATATGGGGAAAAAATTTGGACAACATGGATACTTCTTCTGTTACATTTTCAAAAGGTCAATTTGGTAGCATAGAATCTTGAACATGGCACTTCCCAAAAAAATCTTTCGCATTTAGCCGAACCCTACCATCTATGAGTTTAGCCTTCATCTCCCAATGTTCCTACATTGGTGAATCCTAACACTCTTTGGTGTTCATTAAGCCTAAGCTGCCTAGTACCCTTTTAGAGTGACTTCTATTGTTCAAGAGGATCCCACTATCTACTGCTCCTTGTATAAACCAAACGCATCATATACCATAACTTATTTGTCGTTATTTCTTCCCATTTTCTCTTGATTATTTCCATCAAAACAAAATCATCTTTTCTAGTTTCATGTCAACTGATGTAGGATGCCTCAGTGCCTGCCTTTTGACATATCTCTTCCTATCGACTTCAACATATTATCTAGGAAATTGATCCAGAAACACATCAGTACCCAGACACTTGCAGACATCAGTGGCAGATCATCTTGTGTTCGGTTGGGGGTTCTCATTATTGGCTCCTGATTGAATGATTCTACGAGTGATCGACATAAACTACTTTTTTATTCACACTTGCTAGATTGTATTGTGCATCTTGGGGAGCATCATCATTATCGGTGGCCACCCTCACATCTGTTAACAATTTTTGTTATTTACTAGTAATCAGATGATTTCCTGCATGTTCTACTATGACCCATTCATTCACATGTATGGAAATATGCAGTTTAGTGAAGAGACGACCATGACCTTGGGTTGAGGGTTAACCATTACAGTTGTGTTTCCTCTCCCAAGTTGCGATATTGTTTTTGGAGATAGCTTTTCAATTTGATCCTGTTATGACAGACACTTTCACGTTATGCTTGTCAGTGGACATACTATTCATATCTCTGTTCTAGAGAAATCATGTTGATTAGCTACTAAGGATGGGAATGGCCGACTCCAGATAGATACTATATTTTTTGACATATGTTGTTGTTTTAGGTTTTCCTCAGTCATCCAATTCCTCTCATTCTAATGTACTTGTTATAAAGTATTTTGGCCATCGTATTCATCTCTGACCTCACACTTTAGGGGGAATCTGTTATAGGAAAAATGACCTCCTCATCAGCTCAGAGGAGAAGGTAACATGGAAGGAATAAAATGACCTAGACAAGACCCATTTTTTCCAAGGTAACGCACCCCAGAAACAAATATACATTATTATAACACACTTGAACCATGAAAATGGAGGGTTAATACCTAGGGTAACTCTCTGTCTTGTACGAGGGGCATCATTAACCGTGTTTAAGTGTGAAAAGGGAAATATCTTGCGGAAATATGACTGGCATCTATAGCTTTCTCTCAAAATGGAATCAGTTCAAAATAGAAACTAAATGGCGCAGAAATTTTATTAGGTGTTTCCAAACATAACTGAACTCCTATGGAAGGAAAAATTGAAGGAAAGAAAGGACACATATAGATATTTCCCGATTTGAATAGGTTGAAAGAGTTGACAAGGTTTGTCCTCTCCATCTCCTATAAAATGGAACTGTGGGTTGTTGGTCTAAGGTCGAAGGTTTCATTATATGTGGAGCAGAATTTCATTGTTGTAGTGTGACACTTGAAGATCGGTGAATTTAATTGAGAGCTTTCAGCCTAGATCATCATCACACTCATAGATAAAGAAAGAGAGAGAGGAATTGGAAGACTGAGGAGGGCTTGGTGCAACCGATGGTTCTAATCCTCCTTTTTACAAATCAGTAGAACTGTATCTGTTTTTTCCATTCAATGCATCAATGTCACAACTATTTTTCAATCATCTATGTAGCTTGATAAGAACTGTATCTTTTTTATGTTTCTTATGTGAAAGTTTAATTGATAAGAAGTTATACTGTTGTAAATATTACGCGGGTGCTTTGATTGAATGTAGGATCTAGATTTGGAGCCAGTGAAGAAGGATCTCTACCTCGCTGCTTGGCGTTCTCCATAGGATCTGATATCTATACAGAGGTAATCTATCCATATCACTTTTTCAGTTATATACATTAGCATGAACATGTTTTCAGTATCTTTGTGAACCTTACACCTAATCTGATTGTCTTCCTCAGGCACCGGAAAGCCCTGAGAGGGACCACCACCCAAGAATATTACCCTATAGCACAATCAAAGGTAGAATTTGCATTGTACATGATGAGAATAGTTTGGCCTGGTGCCAAAAATCTGAAATATGCCCAAGAATCCTCCTGTCTGATCTCCCAAGAGAAGGAATGCTTCCTCCTATGAAAAACTAGCTCCGAAAGTGGGTTTCTCAACCCTCCACTGCAACACCCTGTAAAACAACACAATACTCTATAGAAACTGTGTTGTAGCTAAAGCCTAATGCTTGGCATTAAGCATGAGTGTGGAAAATGAAGTGAAATATTCCTCCAAGAGGCTTCTCAAGGAAGGAGATGGGATTCCCGCTGGGAAACACCTGATGCTAAACAACACAACAATCTCAACTAAACAACTGAAGAATTCAAATAGTCATAGAGACCATAAAATCAATAATCAATAACATGCCTTTCTATGGCTGCCTTTCCCTCCTTATAAAAAAATGTGAGCCTTCTCACCTTGGGTCCCACTCATTAGGGTTTCCTCCATCATGGAATATTCCTCCCATTCACACTCCGCTGTCTCTATTGATGACCCACTCCTCCCATACTAGCACTGTTGACTTGGTCAAAATTGACCTTGTCCACATGAATTAGCCACTGTTCACACATGAGGGTGCTTTATCCAGCTATGAATATGATCCCTTTTCAGATTAAGAGGGATTTTATGCCTACTAAAGAGATTTATGGGCCTTCCTACCCATTTATTCATCTAACTAAATGACAAGAGAAAAATTAATATTCCAATTAGTTGCATGCTAATTTAGGACTATTACATAATTAACCATTTTTCAAGCATGACACTTTCCTAGGGCTTTTCGGACCTCATGGACTTCTTTCCATGTATTTCCTTCACGTTTATGAAGTTCCATATAACTCCAAGTGTACACAAGCACCACAAGGGCCACAAGGTCTAAAAAATTCAATGGAATTTGACATATATTTGATCACAAAAATTAAGTGTCAAGCCATGTAAGTAATATTTGTAATATGGATAGGCTTCTAGCATATGCCAAGGTTGGGACGATTGTATATGGGTTATGTATATATTGCATGGAATCCAATTTAAAAATATATTTTCAACCACTAGAATGTATAGTGAACATAAAAATAACTCAATTTTGTAATGTCGAAAGAGTAATATAAAAATGAAAGACCCTCATCCTTAGATGGAGAGAGGAATTGTGCTAGACTAACAATATTAAATCAAAATAAAAAAGGAACCTTGGTGTAATAGGAGATAATTGACTCATGTTGAACAAGGAAGTGACCTACCGAAATGTAAATTAAAAAACAAAAAAAAAGGCATCCTGTTGGTGTAGCTATAGTCAACATATTACAAAAAAAATAATTCTAATGTTTTCATGGTAATTATTCATTATTTTCTAAGTAAACATAGAGGGATTTTACATATGCTATCAAAGAAAAACAAATTCAACATTGAGGCATTTGTGTTGCCCATGACTTTGTTTAACAAAATTAATGATTTATTTTTCACATAATAATAAGAAGAGTAAGAATAATGAAATAGTGATGGGAGAACCACAATGAGATACCCACAAATGTGAAGAAGAAATCTATGTGCATTTGTGTCAATAAGTGCAAGTACCCACTAGGTAATTACTGAATATGTTGTTTTTGTAGTGTTGGAATTGATCTCAACAGGGATTTAGTAATTTTTTTCTTATCATTGATGTCAGCCTAATGATGGTAGCTCTTATGGTTTGTGGTTTGTATAAAAATATACTAGGCATGAGTTATCACCAATTTTGTGCATAGGTGTTGACTTGATACAAATATGTTGATTCACGATGATATGGTTGGCCAAATAGGCCTTCATTTTCATGGATTGATGCACATGTTTTTGGAATACTTGTATCCTTATGGTGATTTTATTGATTATGAAAAGGAATTGGAGGATATTTTATAGGGTCTAGAGGTGTTGTAGGAGGTCCTATAGGCTCAGGAAGTGACTGAAGACTTGCATGAATAGGTTCTAGAAGTTTGGAGCTGATCAAATGTAAGAAAGGGGTTGTGATCATGGTAAATTAGGTTACCTAAATGAAATGTACATTAGTAACTCAGTAATTTTTAATGAAACCTATGTTACCCCCTCTATATAACACTTTTCCTAAAGGGAGGGCCTTCGCTATTTCCTATAAGTGAATTTTCCTCATTCTATGTGCATTCCAGTGTATCCAGGGGTTGTAACTCGAGTTTTTAATAGTGGTATTATTTAGATGCTTTGATTGCATTAATATATAGGTGTATTAAATAAATTGGTGAGTGATACAAGTTTGAATGGATAAATTTCCTGAGTAGTGGAGAGAATGGTTCGAATAACTTAAATACCCGAGCAAAGGAATCAACGTGAGGCTACACAATGAAATTATTAGAGAGAAGAGGTTTGTGCACAGGAAATAGGTCAAGCTCCTACGTTAGGACAAAAAAAAAGGTATATGGAAAGAGAACGTATAGATTAGTAGGTTCATGTAGAGGCCAACAATAGTCACTAAGAGGAAGAGTTCGATCTATAGTTGATCATAGTTTTCAGAATATGTAGAAAATATTATGGAGCAACATAAAGATTTGGATCAGGTTTAAAGCATGTTGTAGCATATATTTAGTGATTTATGGTAGAGAGATAGAGCATTGAGTAGCTACTTGGATTGTATAGATGATGCATTTTTTATTGTAAGAGTAGAGAAATTCTTCAAATGGATGCCGTATTGTGTGTTGTAGTGTGTCCATGGATGTGTTATTTGAGCATATAAATATATTGTGTATTGATTTTATTTTGTACTGAGAGCTTGTATTCTTGATATGGGTGATTGTATGAGAGCTATAGATTATATGTTTCTAGTGATTGTTGTTGGGAGATGAGAGTAGATTTGAGAGTTTATGTTGCTTATGGAGTTGAGTTTAATGTGTGTGTGTTGGAGGTTTCTTTTGGTATCAAGTTCATACATATGTTTTTTATTGTGTTTTTCATCGGATCAACTGTTGTAGAGATATTATGTTGGAGTAACGGTATACTGATGATGTTCTTATTGATGTTGTGAACGCACTTTGAAAATTTATGAAAAGTGGTTCATCGTTGTTTGTATGAAAATTATATGGGACCAATATGAAATATTTTTAAATGAGGTCCATGAGATGATATTGAAATTTATGGCATTTAGTGTCATGAGTGCTGACTTTCCAAGCAAGTGGAGGCTTGCATATTTAGGGTGTAGAAAATTCCTTTAGGTAGTGGCCTGAAATATTGGGAATGGTGGCTTCCATCCAGTATTGGTTGGATAGTTGAGTGGTGGTTGGGAAAGGCTTATTAGGAGTGGTGTCTTGCAAGGTTGAGGGACTGGTGGCTTCCTATAGGTGGTGGACTTAACATTTCATACAAGTTATGGGCTAGAGTGGGTGGTGGCTCGCATGATATGCAAGTTGTTTCTTAAACACTTGTGGTGACAAGTGGTCATATGTGATGAATATTTTTTTAATAGAAGAAGAGTAGAGTAGAATAATTCAACAATGGTTCTCACCCTTGTGGTTTCCACATTACATACGATATCTCTTATGTGTGATGATGATTTGGATGTTATTGATGATTTCTCATATGCTTATATGTTTTTATTTTCTCATGTTATGTACTTAGATCTACTGCTTCTGAGTTATGGTTATGCATATATTTTCTTATGTGTTGTGATGCTAATGAATGAATGAATCAGGATTTGTGATAAGAAGGAAAAAGGTGATAAAAATATATCATAAGGCACAAAACTGATTCATATCTCACTTTTATTATTGTTCAAGGTTTATAACAAGTGGTATCAAAGTGGGGCTCTTGGTTGTAGCTTAATCACTAAAGAGTACATTCAGGTAGATTTGGTGAAAAGTTTGCAATTTTTTTTTGTTTTTAAGAATAGATCAACAAGGAGTTGCAATTCTACAGGGAGGTAAATTTTCAATATGGAAGGTGAAGTTACATATGTACTTGTTGTATCTTGATGAAAATATTTTGTTGTCTGTAGAATATGGAATGAAAGATGACTTTAACAATATGGCTGAAGAGATAATGTTTCATGGGATTTCAATATCTCATAACCTTTATGTGAGATAATGTGAGACTGAAAATGAGATGTTGGATAGGTTTCAAAGTATGTATTATGGAGAATAATTACATATCTCATAGAAGGTTGAATGACCCTACCACGCACATGTTGATGACGATAAAAAAATGATTCTACATGTATAGTAGTGGTAAATCAAGTCTCCTCACGAGAAGAATATGAAAGAACCAATCACTCAAAAGAAGAAGATGAAAGAACAAATGATAGCAATGATGGATAAAGAATTTATTTACAGGGGAAGAAAGAATATATCAGTAGGAAAAATGAAGTTTTGGCAAGTTTGAAGGAGAAAGCAATATATTATGCAAAGTTGGAAGCACAGATATCCTCTTTGAGATGTGAAATTGAAAAAGAAAACAATTAGTAATCTTGATATAAGAAGTTGGAAATGAGTACTAGAATCCTAGATGAGGTTCTCAATAGTCAAATATATCTTCTCATTAAGACCAGTTTCAGCTTTCAAGAAGAACCATGCACCATAGAAGGAAAAGAATAAATAATGGAAAATGATGTGTTTACTAGAAGAGAAGCCAAAGGAAGTCATAAAAAGAAGTTACAACAAGTAAATTCAAGGAAGATAAGCACCTATCAGTAAAATAAAAGACAAGGAAATAATAATGGTAGAATGCAGCAACACTCAAGAGAATAAAATAAGAAATCAAGTTCATATCCCCCTCATGATCCAAGGATTTGGAATACAAGGCATCAATGTTTATTTTATAGTTATTGATTTTCCTACAATGGTTTTGGACATAGAGAAATGGAATGCAAGTAATTTTCAAGAAATTAGATATTAATGAAGTGGAATGTCATGAAAGGTGGAGCTTATAATAATGTTGAACGTTTGAAATGTGGTAACCTTGTCCACAAGGAATTATATTGAAAATCTATTATATCAAATCTCGTATAAAGTGAAACCCAACCTTTGAAGAAAAAGAAGGTGTGTATAAGAGAAGAGACTCATGTTATATCTCGTCCTACTAAAATTTGGGAGAGGAAGGATGAGTTGCAAATATATAAATCCAATGGATCTCCAATAGATTATAAGGGAATAAAAATTGTTCCTAATGTTTCACCTAGTGGTTCACGTGTAGGAAATCTACTCAGGGGGAGTAGATCTTGTTCAGAATCCAAGTAGAGGAGCTAGTCAGACTGCAATCGTTTGGTACATCATGCATATTTAGAAAAATATTGTAGAAGAATGCGAGAGGAGCATAACCTCAGGGGGAGCATATGGTGACAATATTGTAGCATAGAGAATACATTTTCATGAGTTTTAATAGCATCATATGAAGAGTTCATGAGCCTTATGCACATTCTGGTCCACATGATCAAATTGCCAATTGGAGGTATTATGTACTTAAGGGGACCTATGCATGGTATGGATGTTTGCAAGGATTATTTTTTATTCTCTTCATTTCTTTCACTCATTTAATTTTAGTAGCCCTACATATGTTCTCATGAGTGAAAGGGTACATTTTCAGCCATACATATGTAATCATTTACTTTGAAAATTTGGTTAAAAATTAAATTTATCAACCATGCATTTTTATTGATTAAGCCTTGTATATCATGTATTAGCCCTATAATTCACTATGTATCATTTGTTTATGAGGTATATGGTATTTTTGTCTACTTGGTGGCCTCTTTATTGCTTCAAGGAGGCATTTTCAACAACTAACATTGATGTATAGTAGTATGGAGAAAATGGTTGCAGCCCCATTACATGTTCAATGGGAGCGTGTTTGACAGGAGACGATGCATGGATGAATAGGGAAATTTTTGGTAGTTGGTTCTATTTTTTCATATGCTTATCTTGCTTATCTGAGGAGCATTTTATATCAACCCTGTAGTCTACATGGTGTTTCACATTTTAGGGGGAGTATTTCCCTTAGTATGTGTTGCCACTCATCTACCATGTTCCATTGATGTCAATGGGGGAGAGATAATGGAAAGATGGAAAAGACAATGGAATATGGAGATATTTTTGAGTTCATCCTTAGAGCTGTGGAGATTAGGTTGAGGTTGACATGAATGCCAAATAGGGAGAACGTTGGCATTATAGTATTGGCATTAATGTCAATAGGGACTTAGTACTATTTGTATTATCATTGATGTCAACTTGACAATGTTATCTCTCATGGTTTGTGGCTTGTATGTAGATCTAATAGACATGAATTATCACTATTTTGATGCACATGTGTTGACATGATGCATATGGGGCCAAATGTTTTTTTTGGACCCTATTTTAGGTGGGTGGACCTGCGTATGGTTTTGTGCATGGGTTTGCACATGGTTTTGGGGCATGATGGTTTCCGGCCGCTGGTATTTTGTAGATCTGGTCAAGGGAGCTATGGTTATGTTCTAATCAAGGGTTAATGGATTAGGTTTTATGAGTGCTTCGACATGTATATATATGTGTCATAACACTAAAAGTAATATAATGAAAAATCAAGCTAGTAGTCCTGATTTGGGATCAGGGGAGGGGGGGGGGTGATGTCTTTGTATATATGTTTTATGTTTTATGATCTTGCTATTTTTTATTTTCTCTTTTTAAGAATTTTTGTAGATAATTTATGTACAGGGTTAAAACCTACAATGTATATATATTGATCTATGCCGAGACGGTTGGCCAATTAGGCATTCATGTTCCTAAATTGATGCAAACGTGTTAGAAATTCTTGTCTCCTTATGATGAATTTCTTGGTGATGTAGAGGAGTTGGAGGAGATTTGATAGGGTGTGGAGATTTTGTAGGAGGTCCTACAAGCTTAAGAGGTGATTGAAGACTTGCATGAATAGGTTTTGGGCATTTGGAGATGATTACATACAAGAAAGGGGCTAGAATATTTGCAAACAAATTTAGTGAATCTTCGTGCTAGACATGAAATTTTTTGAAATTTATTGCAGAAAAAGAGCAACTTATTAAAAAAATTAGAGACAGGCCCAGTCCCAAGACTGTTGAACCAATTAGGGAAGAAGAAACAAAATGTGAGACATTTAAACAAAACCTAAGAAGAGATGGATGAAATAAAGGAAGGGAAATCTTGGGGGGCGGGGGGAGATCATAATTCATCAAAATTTCATTTGAAGCCTAGAAAGACACCCAAAATGGAGTTACAAGAAAAGATACAGAAATATTAGATCCCCAACCCAATATGGGGAATATGAAGGAGAAACAAAAGTGTGGATGCTTAATATCTCAAGCTTATGATTATTTCACTGAATTAAAAGCTAAATTGGCTATCTACTAGTTGCAAGGAAAAGCTTTTGTGTGGTGGGAATAATTCAGAACAATGCATAAATTGAGAATAAAGATGTTAATGAAAAGAATTTAAGGAAATTTTAAAGAATAATACTTAATTAAATGTTATTTGATTACAAATCCAAGGAGTTCCATGATTTTAAACTTCTCCAAATGTCAATGGATGAGCGAGTGACATAATTTACTCATCTTTTTAGATACATTACATATATAAGAGAGGAAAAGCTAAAGTGCAACACTTTATAAATTGTCTGCCACTCTCTTTTAAGTAATGAGTTGAGTATGCTAATCCCAAAACAATGGATGAGGAAATTAGGAAAGAAATAATTTTCTATCACCAAGCGAAACAAAGGAATGAAAATACAAAATAATGGTATGATAAGAAGAAGGAAAGTTTTGCCCAGGGTGGAAGAGGAGGAAACCCTGAACTGTTTAAGAAATATGGTAAGGGAAATCATAACATGAACTTTAGTAAAAACATCAATCATACCCAAAGAACACAGACTCAGACTCAAACTAGATCTGAACAGACATAATTTAGTAATGAAGGATTTAATGGAAAGAACAAACAACCATTAAAATTTTTGGGTTGTGGAGAACCCCATATTTTTTGAATTTTCCCTTATAACATAATATATTTACAAAACTTGCATAACATTCAAGAGGTCTCTACTACTAATGATGTGGACATAAATATTCTTCATATCAATGCAACCTTGGAAGAGCCCTCTTAAGAGAATCAATCCACCATGGTGGAGATAGAAGGTACTCGTTTTAAACAAATTGTATTTATATTGATATACCCTAGTGATTTTTTGAGTTATTTTAGTACCCAAATTGTAGAAAAATGTAAATTAAAGTATGGAAAAGACAAAAAATATGATTATCTAGTTATCTCCTGGAAAAAAAAAGAAAAATTATGAATTGGGTGAAGGAATTCCCAGTCATGTTAAATGGAAATTAGAACACTATAAATTTGAGCATTCTGCCATTGGGTTCATATAACGTCTTGGTTGGGATGTACTGGTTAGAGGGGCATAGGGAAATTTTTAATTTCCATGGTAAAATTGTTACTTGTACATCAAAGAATGGATAAAATCAAGTTATAAGAAGCATAACCAAGCCCATTTTTGTGCGAAAATTATATGCTCTATAAATAAAAAATGTTGCAAGGAATGGATGCCAATTATTTTCCATTCAAGTAGAAGACCTCTCATAGGATAAGCCATCTGAATCCTTGAATGAATTAGAAGTTATCTGAGACTATCAAGATGTGTTTCTTGATGAAATTCATGGTTTATCTCCTAAGCATGGAATGTATTTTTCTATAGAGCTAATACTAGGAGAAACACTAATATCAAAGGCACCTTACTGGATGAGTGTACAAAAATTGATGGAGTTAAAAATGTAGTTACATGAAATATTAAATAAAGGGTACATTAGACCCAGTGTGTGACTATGGGGTGCACTAGTCCTATTTGTCGAGAAAAAATATGGGACATTTAGGTTGTGTATTTATGACCAACAGCTAAACAAATGGACTATTAAAAATAAGTATTTCCTTCCCAAAATAGATAATTTATTTCCCTATGTAAGAATAGAAGTTGTGTTTTATAAAACATATATTAGATATCATTATCACCAGTGGAGGATTAAATAATAAGACATTTCAAAAAATTATTTTCAAACTCATTATGAGCACTCTAAGTTTATAGTGCTTCCTTTTGGGATTATGAATGCACCTCCTACCTTAATTTTCTTGATGAATAACATGTTTAGAAAGTTTCTGGATAATTTTGTATTAATATTTATAGATGACATTCTAATTTATTCAAAAAAACTGAAAAAGAACAAAAAACATTTGGAAACAATGTCGTATAATTTACATGAACATCATCTATATGCTAATTTCAAAAAATGTAAATGTTACCAAGACAAGATACAATATCTTGTGCATTTGATATCTAAATATGGGATAGTTTTAGATCCCAAAAAAGTAAATTTCATTTTTAATTGGACAGTTCCAAAGGGTGTGGTAGATGTGATATCTTTCATCGATATCGCTATATACTATCGCAAATTCATAGATGGATTTTCCAAATTATCTTATCCCTTCACCTCTTTGCAGAAGAAGGGGGTAAATTTTGAGTAGAATAAAAATGTCAATAAATTTTTGAACAATTAAAGTATTTACTTATTGTGTCAACTATGCTAAAAAAATAGGCCCTGATAAGAATTTATAGTGTGTACTGATATATTTTTTGGAAGGTCTACTAGGTGTGCTCATGCAAAAATATCATGTGGTGGCTTATGAATATTGGAAACTAAAAAAGCATGGAAGGAATTATGTTGTTTACAACTTTGAATTAATAGTAGTAATCCACACACTTAAAATGTGGAGACACTACTTAATTGGTAATAATATTATATTTTTTACTGATCAAATAAGTTTAAAATATTTTTTCAGCCAACCTGATATGAATTCTAGGAAAGCTAGATGGATCCCTTTATTGAGTGAATATGATTTTGGTATTAAGCATATAAAGGGAAAATAATACAAGGTGGCAGATGAGATAATTCAAAGTTTGAAACAAATTTCTGAAGTAAAAATGAGCCAAGCTGAAACATATTTTATTGAACATATTAAAATGGAATAATTAAAAAATAAGATTTATATTAGATTTTTGAATATACAAAAATTAAAACTGATCAAAGAAAATAGCCAAATTATGGAATTCATAAAAGTGGGTTTTTAACATTTAAAAACAAACTTTATGTTCCAGATGCGACAAGAATTAAAGGATTAATATTGGATCAACAACATAAATGACCATTCTCAACTCACCTGGGTTATCAGAAAGTGATCACCACTATTATAAAATATTTAATCTATCATGTTATGAAGAAGGAAGTAGTTGAATACTTGGAAATGTGCCAAGAATGGCATCGCGTGAAATAGAAACATAAACACCCAAAAAGATTACTAAACCCCCTTCCCGTAAAAAAATATAAATGGAAGGTGATTTCATTATAATTTGTTACTGGATTACCTAAGACTCGAAGAAAACACAATTCTATTATAGTTTTGGTATAAAAATTATCTAAGGAAGCTCATTTTATAGATATTTAGTCTAGCTATGGAGCTACACAGGTGGAATATGTCTTCATGAAAGAAATTTCTAGACTTCAGAGTATACCAAATATTATTATATCAAAAAGGGATGAAAAAATAATTTCCTACTTTTAGAAGGAATTATTTATTAGAATGGGTATGCAACTAAGTTTTAATACTCCGTACCATCCTTAATATGATGGGAAAAATAAAGGGTTAATCAGGTCCTGGAAGAAATGCTACACATGTACTTAATGAACTAACCCACAAAATGGGAGGACTATCCGAATTCGATGGAGTTTACCTATAATAATAGTTATAAACATCATTCAATATGAGTCGTTAAAAAGTTTTATATGGAAGGAAGTGCCATATTCCCTTGAGTTGAAGACATCCTGAAGATGGGATTAACTAGGACAATATCCGCTATAGGAAATTGAATAGATAGTGAAAAATTTTAGAAAAATATAAAGCATCCTAGGCCATGAATAAAGTTGAGAGAAATTCAGAAGGACACATAAATAATTTCAAGTGGGTGAACATGTATTTATTAAAGTATGACCCTAAAAAGGTTCCTTAAAATTGGGGAACTATTCTAACCTAGCCCCTCAATTTTGCACGCCATTTGAGATACTATCCAGGTGGGGCCAGTCGCATACTAGCTAGCACTACCAACCCACATTAAGGTTCATAATCCATTTCATATGTCTCTTTTAAAAAAGTATATTTTTTATCCTTCTCATATAATTTATTTGAATGTTATACAGGTCGAATAGGAAGGAAAGTTCCAGGTTGAGCCTCTACAAATTTTCGAATGGAAGGAAATTGCACTTTGGAATCAAGCCTTCACCCAGGTTAAAGTGCAATGGAAGCACTTTGGGCCTAATGAGTCCACTGGGGATGTGGAAGATGAAATGAAATTAGTTTTTCTGATGTTGTTCCAAGGAAAATGGAAACATGAAAACACCAAGGATGGTGTTCCGTTTTAAGTAGAGGCAAGATGTAATACCCCATGGTAGATTTATTTTATGACTTTTATATTGAACATTTGACTAAAAATTCAAAACAAGACAAGTGATATGATGTGACTATATAAAAACTTATTTTAATTGATAAAAAAGAAAAAGTGTTTTTGTGTGTTATCATTCTTAAAAATTTAAAAAAAGGTTATCATGTGATATTAGAACACTAACTACAAAGAAAACATTTGGAATAATTTATACCTAATACAATAAAGAGAAATCTATTAGCTGGCCAAAGGACATGCAGTCTATGGAGATAAAAATTATCAAGGCCTAAAGAAAACTTCAGGTGGTATCTCGTAAGAGCATTCCACAAGGGCTTCTGACCTACACTTTTGAATTGATCCATCACCTAGGTTAAAGTGTAATGGAAGTAATTTGGGCCTAATGATTCCATCAGGGAGATGCAAGATGAAATGAAAATTATTTTTCCTATTTTGTTCTAAGGAAAATCGAAGCATGAAAACACCAAGGATGTTGTTCCCTTTTAAGGGTAGGTGAGATGTAATACACCCTAGTAAATATTTTTATGACATTTATATTGAACATGTGACTGAAAATTCAAAATGGGACAAGTGATATTATGTGACTATATAAATATTTATTTTATTCGATAAAAATAGTTTTTTTTTTAGTGTTATCATGTGAGACTAGACCACTAACTACAAATAAAATAGTTGGAATCAATTATTCCTAGGAAGGGGTAGGAACGAAATAAGAAAAAACATATTTTTTCCCACAATTAAATTATTGCACTACAACAAAAAAGGTCATTGGTGAGGGTCATGCCTATGGTAGACCTTTAAAATTCGTCACGAATATTTTATATGGTGACGATCCTTAAGAAAGTGTTGTTGTAAGTGAATATAGTGACAATCATTTAAGGTTTGTCACAAAATACATTTTCAATGACACTTTTGGTGAGGGTTGTTAAAGGCCCATCACTAGTTCTTCCATTGGTGACACTTCTAGTGATGATATTTTATTGGTCCTCACCAATGCTATTTCTGGGTACTTTTAGTGACAGTTAAAAATGTTTGTCATCATCTATCATTCCAATGAGTTTTTGATGATGTTAGGTGATTGTTACTATATATTTTTTCAAAATATAATGATTTTAGACCATTGTTAGGGAGTCTTTTTCATTATGTGTCCATGGACATAATGGTTATCTAGTGAATGAATTTTTTAAGAAGTAATTAGTGTGTATAAGTTTCCTCGAGTATTGAGAATATATTTTTCCTATGATACAACAAATGTTTCATCTTTATTAGGTTTATTATCTATCAAATTCACTTTAGATGAAGCCCCACTCCTACCATTCCTAGACCACCTTGACATGATTTGGCACACACTAACATTCATTGGGACCTTGCATGCCTTGGAACATCTTTGTACCTATAACATCTTTCCATGACCAGGATGCCCAAACATATGTGGCCATGCCCTAGCACAGCATAGGACTCCCTTAGCATGTGTTTCCATGCCCGGTAGTCCCTAGCATGCCCTATAATACCTTCGAATGCATTGACATACATTATTACTTGACATGCATTGGCACTTGGAATATTATATTATAACCTATTGTAAGTGTGCCTAGAATGCCTCTTTTGAAAAAGGTAAAGTACTGACTTATTAACCCTCTTATGTGTTCATTTATTTTCATTTTATCATGCTTTTCCCTTTCGTTACCAAGAAACTCCTTGACACATGTTGGCACACCCTGGCAACCTACACATGTTAGCATGCCTTAGAACTATTTGGAACATATACATAGCACACCCTAGAACTTCCTAGCACAATTTGGCACTTCTTGACATGCCCTGGTATTCCCTAGCATGCCATACCACTACATAGCACACCTTGTCATTCCCTCCTTCAAACACCTAGCACTAGTTGACACTCCCTGGCATAACGTCATATCGATTTATTTCCATGAATTTTGACCTAGTTATCCCTTGTGTTTCCCTAGTACTCCTTAACACTCCTTGGTATGCATTGGCACTCTCTGTCACACCTTAGCACTCTTTGACATGCCCTACCACTCCATAACCCGCATAACACTCCCTGACACACATTAGCACTTGGCACGTGTTGGAACATAGCCATTATTATCATGTTTGGCATGTTTTCATATGCCTTGATATGTTTTGGAATGGTTTGGAATGGTTTAAGATTAACGTTATTTTATATCAATCATTGGAAAGTAAGAGAGAAGTAATAAAGGAAGATTTGACACTTCTAATGCACTAATACTTGGCACTTATCATGTATTGGCACCTACAATACTTCAAAAAATGCCTTTAGGGGTGGGTTGGCTTGTTGCGGTCTTGCCAAAACTATCTCTAAAAGTGCTTTAGGGATTTAGCGGCATTTTTTGAAAAACCCCTCGAAAGTCATGAAAATTTGAATTTTTTTGGGGGGTTTTCTAGCAACCACCTCTAAAAGTGTTTTCTCATGGCTTTTGAAGGATTTTTTTAAAATATTGCCCCTAAATACAAATTTCATGGAAGGATTTTGAAAAATCCTCTATAAAGTCATGAAAATTGAACTTAGGGGCGGGGGAGAGGGGCGGGGCGGGGGGGGGGAGGGGGGGGGTTCTAACAACCACATCTAAAAGTGTTTTCTCATGATTTTTTTTTTTTTGGAAGGGGGCATGTTTAATGACTTCCGCTAAATATAATTTCATGGTAGTTTTTTTGTGCCTTTGGGTTCTAACAAATTCCTATAAAAGTGTTTTCTCATGGATTTTGTGGGGGGGGTGGGGTCGTTTAAATGACTTCCCAAAAATACATCTTTATGGTGAGTTTTTGACAAACCCCATAAAATTCATGAGAATTTAACTTTCAAAGGCAGTTTTTTAAACCATCCCAAAAAATAGAGTGATGAGAATTGAACATTTGGAGGCAGGCATTTAACAACCACCTCTTAAAGTTCAATTCTCATGACTTTGGTGGGGGGTGGGGTGGTTCCCAAAACCACCTCCAAAAGTTGATTTCTTGTGACTTTTAAGGCCCTAAAAGTCATGTCAATGTAGATTTTGGAGGCATTTTTGAAGAACCCTCCCCTCCCTAAATAAAAAAAATAAAAAATCATTAGAATTAAAATTTTAAAGCTGGTTTTTAGATGATGACTTCTAGATGTTCAATTCTCATGAATATTTGGTGAAGGGGATATTTTCTTGTATTGAATAGGGCAAGGGGATATAAGGATAACATGAATGGGTAGAAGTTGGAGGTTTGAGCATGGTTTACTGATATCTATAATCCTAACATTAGAGAATGAGAAGGGACCTTAAGACCTCATGGCATAGGGGATAGGGGCCTTGAGGGAAGGAAACAAGAGAAATCGATAAGGGAGCCCACAATAGTTGTGATGAGGGGATTAGGGGCCCCATTATCACATCCCATAATCCCTTAACCCATAGCCACTAAATTATCCATCGCCTTAACCCACAAGTCATAATCCCTTAAGCCCTACACTCATAAGTCATAAACAATTAACCACTTGATCCCTTAAACCGTAAGCCACTAACGCCTTAACCCCTAACCCCAAAATTAGAAACCTTGATCCACCATTAAAAGACACAACATTGTATATTTTGGAGGTATTGTTGGAAAACCCCCAAAAAATTCATTAGAATTTAAATTTTAGAGGCAACTATTAAATGATCACCTCCAAATGTTCAATTCTCATGATTTTTTTGAGAGGGGTATATTTTTGTGTATTGAATGAGGCAAGGGGAAATAAGGGTAGCATGGATGGGTAGAAGTGATAGGTTCAAGCATGGTTTACTAAGATATATAGTCCTAGAATTAGAGAATGAGAAGGGGCGTTAGGATCTCATGGCATAAAGGCTAGGGGGACTAGAGAGAAGGAAATGAGAGAAATTGATATGGGAACCCCTAATAGTTGTGATAATAGGATTATGGGGCCCTCTATCACAAAACATAAGCCCTTATATAATAACCACTAAATTCCCTATCCCCGTAACCCCAAAGCATAATCCCTTAACCCCTATACTCATGACTCATAACCCATCAACCCCTTGATCCCTTAAATCCTAAGCCAATAACCCCTTAACCCTAACCCCTAACTTAGAATCCTTAAACCCCTAATCCCTAACCCCATATACTCTTAAAACCATACCGTTTACCCTTAACCCCTAACCTAAAACCCTTAAATTCTTAAAACACTGACACCTAAATCCTATAACCCTTAAGAACTAAACCTGTAAATCCCCTGACCCCTAAGCCCTTGGTGCTTAAATATTAACCCCTTAATCCTTGAACCACTAAGCCATTAACCTATAACCCCTAAACCCCCTAGACCTCAACCTAATTACCTTCAAACCCCTAACCCCTAAATCCCTTAAGCTATAATCATTTAACCTTAACCCTTGAATCCAAAACCCCTAAACCCCTTAACTCATAGAAACCCTAAGCCTTTTCCCCAAACCATAGGTGCTCCAACACTAATATTCTTGGTAATATTAGGTTTGTATCCACTAAACCCTCCAAATACAACCTCCAAGCATTACCAGGGTGTAAGGAAAAGAGCCAGAAGGTCCCAAAATATATTCTACATTTTATACAATCATATTTCCCCCAAATATACTCAATGTATTTTCTTTCAAAGGGAAATAATATGGTCTTCTAATGTCCACAAATGCATATAATTTATAGGAATAATGTAAGCTTCATCTCCATGCATGACCCAAATGTAATTCATGTTGACTCAAAATAGAAAAGAGGATGTAAGGATGTCCCTTTATCTATCATCATCCTTTAACACTAATCCATTTTATTACCAAATGTATGGGTAGAAGTCCCATAAAACTCTACAATCTTTCTGAAAGGTTGTTTCCACAACATGCTTAAAAAACATTCAGATTCCCTTAGTTTTCTCCAAGTCTATTCACAACTAACACGAGAAATCATCAACTACATGAATAGTGAAATATTTAAGCTATCCATATCTAGTTTCATCCGCTTTTGACCCCTTTTTTAATGCCTTCAATACAAAGCTCGCCAATGTCATCCTACAAATATTGGATCTCCCTTTTGCATCAGATTAGAATTTCTCCTTATCCTTTAGGAATTTCTTGCTTTTAAATAGAATTACAGTAACACTCTTAGCATATATGGGGCTACAAGATACATTAAGAGGAGAAAACATAGGTCAAACTCAACCTTATTCTCAAACATAGGTAAAATATATATAAAAAATTAAATAGTCTACACATGTAATTCTTACATTTTTAGATGTTTTTTTTGTTAACTCCACATTTTTATTTCACCACCTCTATGGTAGCTATTCATTCCATTATTTCTTCAATAATTTCTTTCAATTTTCCAAGTTCCTTGTCTTTTTTTCTCAATTTCTCTTATGTATCATGGAATGGAAGTTTATTGGAGAACCTTAAAGTGTTTTCATAATGGGATTAGGGGCTCCCTTATAAAAACCCATAAACATTAATACATTTAATACCTTAACCAAGGGGGGACAAGGGTGCAATTGTAGGGTCATTAGGACCAAATTTGGGGGTTCATAAGATTAGGAGAAGTTGAATACAGCTATTACCAAAAAACTAGGATTCTGTAACAACCCTTGGTTAAAAATTCATGTAATGAAGTTAATAAAGGAAAAATAATACCAATCTCATGGGACACATATTACAAGATAAATGTTGGGGAAAATATCCTAGTGGGCATCACCTATTGTGTTTATGGCTAGGGGAAATTGGCCAGGGAAATGGAAAAGGATTTGAAAAGGAAAACATGCATTTTTGGCATTTATTTATGAGATTAATGTAAAATAGGAGAAAAGGAAGGTGAAAGGTCATAGGTTGCAAGTGAGGAGGAAATTCAAGGAAAATTAAGGAAAATGAAGAAATTAGAGGCATCAAGAATAAAAAGACACCAGAGCATTAGTTTGTAGCCTTTTGTCAGTTCATTTTCAGGATTAGTCTCAAAGAGGAGAAGAAGACCAAGAGGAGAAGGTAACCAAGGAAATAAAGGGAAGGACAAGGAAACCAATGATCAAACAAGGAAAGGTTGGATCAAACAACTTCCACATGAATACTTGTAGGTAACATATTGCAGGTATGATTTCCTAGTTGGTTTTGGCATGGATGGTATATGAATGTGTGTATTTCATTCATTTACTATTGTTGGCATGGGATTTTTCAAGCTGTAACAATGGCTTTAGCCTTCCATTTACACTTCTGGATATTCATGGAGTGATGGGATTCATTCTCAGTTGAGCTTTGGATTTCTGAAAGGTTTTGGCTCCTCATGAGGTAGTCTCAAGAAAATCCCAAGAGTTGGGGGTGGAGATGGTTTTCTCTGGGAAGTCCTCAACAGGTGGGTGGAGATAGGAAAATTCCTTAAGGGATGATTAAGGAATTATGAGGCATCTAAGTTCATTTTGGTTTTGTGATCTTGGGACTATTTTAGGTGATTTCACGGTATGGTAAGGGCGGAGGTGGTTTAACCTCTGGATTCCCTTGGTTGTTTATTGATTGGTTTGTCCCATGATATCATACATTCATGCCTGGAATATGGCACATGGGTGATTGGTTGAAACAAATATTTGGTTCAACCCAATATATGGTCAGGTGGTATGTAGAATCCCAGACCTAGTTGGATTTCACATATGGTTAATAAGAGCTAATTTTCTCTTGATTTGATCAGTAAATGTACTTGTTATTTTGTGGAATTAATGGTTTTCATATCATTTGTATTTATCTGGTTATATGCTCATTATAAGAATGTTTATTTGACTTATCTAATTATTGATCTTATAACATTTTCATTAATGAATGTCTAATTCATGAATGTATGACCTAATTGGTGTTATAATGTCTATTGCGAGAAGGAATTGGTCCATCTTGTTAAACTTCAGATAAATTTTCAGATCCTTTTGTTCAAATTTGTATTCATGACTTGTAGGTTTCATGTTTACCATGTGTTTGATTAAATGTTAGTCCCGGTTGGGAAGTGTTAAGTCAAGTACTTTTTCAAATTTTGGTTTATAAGATTTTTTTTTATGTCACTCATTACTTATGAAAGTTTCGCCAAGTTCTGGGAAGAGTCCTGAGTCCTAGCCCTGAAAATGTGGCTCATAATTTGGGTTGTTGGCATAAAAATGACTGGAAAATTCCATATTTGCTGGAAGGAATACCTATGGGAGCTACTGTAGGCTTATATTTTCTTGCATTCCTTGGAAAGGAAGAAGTTGAGGCTCTAAGATAGTGAAAAAGAGAGTTATCTCGCGGGTTTGACACTTGGAGGGGTTGGGTTTCTCCTGGAGGTCCTGTAGCACTTGAAGTAAGTCAGTAAAGCCTTAAGTTGTTGATTCCATTTCCTTAAGGTCATATAGGAGATTGATTTTTTATCACAGTGAACCTCAGCTCATGTTTACCTCGGGCAACCAGTGAAAGTGGGTAAATGTGGGAGGAGGCGGGCTACAGGGTGGTATCAAAGCAAGTTGCACTCTCTTTGGGAAAAATCTAATGTTGTCATGGTTATGGATGCTAGGTATAGGGTACAGTATACAATTGATATGGGCATGCATGATGTTGTTATATTGTTATGATTGTTACTATACATGTATATGCTAATGTGGACTGGTATTGCAAATGAGATAAGCCTCCCCTGAACATCAATGAGGTATGGATTTGATTTTGGTATCTATTTGGTTTATTTTACATGGTACACTTGCAGGAAGAAGAGAAGAAAATGGTAGAATATAGTTCCCATGACTCTCCCTATAGATCAGTTGGGCAGCAAGAAGGTGAATATTCTCATGGTATAAGAAACAGATTGAGGAATTTGAGGGCAGAGATCAAAATTTTCAAAGAAAAAAATGATAGGTTGGTTTAGGCTCAGGAGAGATTTGCAAGGATTTAGGAGAAGAATATAGAAGTCAATGCAGTGATTCTTCAGAGCTTGTCGAAATTGCAGATACAGTGATACTCGAGGATCATTCAAGAGTAGAAGTAGAAAAATAATGGAGCTTATGGTAGCAGGTATCGGTCTGGATATAGGTTGGATAAAGGGGACATGGTTAGAGGTGGTAGATAATTGGATACACCTGACAAGAGGATTGGTATGTATCAACATCACTCTAGTTCCTCCTCCCACATATATCATCATTGTCATCATCTTCATCATCCTTATAAGAGGAGGGAGTATTTTCTAAATATTTTCAAGAAAGTGAATCCCTCTACATTCGATGGAGAGATGAAGAAGTCAGAAGATGCAGATGCATGGTTTCTTGGGATGAATAAATTCTTAAGAATGCATAACTATTAATATAATATGAAAGCCAAGATAGCCAGCTTTAGTCTTAAAGGAAAAGAATATATTTGGTGGGCAAATGTGAAGAATTTCAAGGGAATTCAGGAAGAAGACTTGATTTTGGATGAGTTTGAGAGACTCTTTAAGGAGAAGTATCTATCTAAGAGATACTATGATGACAGAGCTAAGGAGTTTTATAAGTTGCAGATGGGATCTATGAAAAATGATGAGTACACTAGCATATTCTTAAATATGTTAAGGTATGTGTCTTATCTCAAGGATGAGCAGAATAGGATTCAGAGATTCATTAGTGGATTTTCAACATAATATAAATATTGGATTGGGTTTGATGAGCCTAGATCATTGGAAGATGCCATCCTAAAATTGAATCATTTTTATGAGCAGTCAAAGTACAAATTTTAGCCTAAGCATTATTTGAATGGAAATGATAAATTTAAATCAAAGTGGCCACCAATGCGGGGAAGACCTCAGGATGTAGGTGAGAAATAAAATGGGGTTCCTTACAAGGATTTCAACACAGTTGAGAAGGGACATGGGTTGCAGCCAGAAGAAAATCATAATAGAGGTGATTGTAGGGGACCCTTGTAATGTTGGATATGTGGAAAAGATCATCGCAAGAAGGATTTTCCATTGTACTAGGGTGGCAAGCCTAAAATATATAGTGCTCAGGAGGCACAAAAATTTGGGGATGTTGGTCATAACATTCCTCATATTTATGCAGTTGTGGACAACAAGCAGGCAGATCATCAAGCATCCATTATTGAGATGGAAGGTAATATTTGTGGTCGATTTATTTCTATTTTGATTGATCATGAATCTAATTATAGCTATGTTAATCCTAACCTGGTGGATAAGAGTGGCTTGAGAAAAGAAGTGCATGTAGAGTCTTGGCTGGTGAAATTGGCTACAGGTACTAAGAAGAGTTTTCATCATTGGGTAATAGATTTTTCATTTGAATTGGATGGTATGTCTGGAAAAGAACATTTGAATGTGCTGCCATAGGAAATGTATAACATGATTTTCGTATGGATTGGATTTATCTTCATAGGAACATGATAGATTGCTATGAAAAGGCTATTAATTTGTTGGGTGATAATGAGGAAAAGAGAATCTTGTATGGAAAAAAGAATCCTACATCAGTTAGGATGCTGACAACTATGCAGGCTAAGCGTAGTTGCAGGAAAGGGTGTGCGATGTTTTTAGTTTAGATTTCCTGTGACAAGGGTAAGGATGTTGAGTATGAATAAATATTCAAGAGGTACCTTGTATTGCAGCAGCTTTGAGATGTATTTCCAATAGAGATTCTAGAGTCTCCCCCCTCCCCCCCACAAGGAATTGGAATTTTATATTGAGTTGGTACTAGGAGGGGCACCAACATCAAAGGTACGTTATAGGAGGATCACACCATAGTTAGTAGATTTGAAGTTATGGTTGAATGAATTTCTTGACAACAGATAAATTAGGCCAAGTGTATTTCCTTGGGGTGTTCCATTATTGTTCGTGAAGAAGAAGGATGGTACTCGTAGATTGTGCACTGATTACAGGAAGTTAAAAAAGGTGATGATTAAGAACATGTACCCATTGTTGAGGATTAAGGACTTTTTTTATCAATTGAAGTAAGTAGCAGTGTTTTGGAATATTGATTTGAGATCAGGGTAGCATAAGGTATGCATAAAATAAGAGGAAATCTACAAGATTGATTTTAGGACCAAGTATGGGAATTATGAGTTTTTTGTAGTTCCATTTGGTTTGAATAATGCTTCAGCTACTTTTATGTGCTTGATGAATAGTGTTTTGTGTCCTTATCTGGACAATTTTTTTATTCTATTCATTTATGATATATTGATATATTGTAAGAATGAGGAATAACATGCCGGACACTTAGAAGTGGAATTGAGATTGCCAAGAGAGCATCAGTTGTATGCCAAACTTAGCAAGTTCAGTTTCTTTCAAAAAAAGGTACATTAATTGGGACATGTTGTCTCCAAGGAAGGAATAGTAGTAGATCTAGAAAATATAAGGGATATCATGGAGTGGGAAGTTCCTAGAAATGTTGCGAAGTCAAATAATTTATGGGGTTAGTAGGTTACTATAAGAGGTTCATCAAGAAATTCTCATGTAATACATTTCCTATTACACCATTATAGAGGAAAGGTAAGATATTTTAATGGACGAAGGGATGCGCATGAAGTTTTGAACATGTAAAGCAATTGTTGAAAAATTCTCCAGTTCTTCAGATTACAAATTTGCATAAAGAGTTGGTATTGTGTACATATGCTTGCAGGAGAGGGCTTGGTGGAGTCCTTATGAAGGAGGAACATGTTGTATGTTATGATTCCATGAAACTGAATGAGCAAAAATAGAACTACATTACTCATGATATTGATTTGGAATCTATTATCCATACCTTGAAGATGTGGAGGCATTATCTTCTTGTCAGGACGTCTGTATTAATGAATTATCACAGTGGATTGAGATATTCTTTTGACCAATCGAATATAAATTCCTGGCAAGCTAGATGGTTTTCTACCCTTAGTGAGTTCGACTTCGAGATCAAATAAATTAAAGGAAAGGAGAACAATATTGTGGATTCTCTTAGCAGGAGAGTGCAAATGAACCATGTTGCAGCAATGATATCATATGGGACAAATTTACAGGACCATATCTTATAGGAAAGTCAATAGGATGGAAAGTATAGAGAGCTTATGCACATGTTACAACAAGGTATAGGTGACCAAGATGTGGAATACCATCTTACAATAGATTGTTTAATTAGATTTAGGGACATGATATATGTGTCAAATGACAATGACCTCAAGAAGCTTATCTTGAAGAAGTTTCATGTCAAGCCATATTCAGGTCACCCATGATATCAAAAGACATTGAAATAAGTGAAGAAGTTATATTATTGGTTGAATTTTCAGAAGGAAGTGGTAGAGTTTGTGGCTAGTTGTTTGGACTGTAAGCAGGTGAAATCAGAGTGTAAGCATCCAGCTAAGTTGTTTCAGCCTATTCTGATTTCGTAGTTGAAATGGGAGGTCATTTCCATGGATTTCATTATAGATATTCCAAGGACATCAAGATAACATTATTCTATCATGGTTGTAGTCAGCATATTGAGCAAGGTATGTCATTCATTTTAGCAAGGACTAATTATTAAGCTAGTGAGGTAGCACAAGTATTCATCAGCGATATAGTGAGGTTACATGCTGTTATGAATAATATTGTATCGGATGGGGATGCTACGCTCACTTCCAAGTTATAGAAGGAGTTTTTTGATGGTTTGGGGATAAATTTGGCCTCCATTAAAACTTATCATCGCTAGACATATGGACAGATAGAGAGGGTCAACAAGATATTGGAGGATATGCTGAGGATGTATGTCATGCACCAATAGATAATATGTGAGGAGAACCTTCCATTGGTTGAGTTTCCTTACAACAATGGTTATTAGGAGTCACTGAACATGAGTCTATTTGAGGAACTCTATGGGAATAGTTGCGACACTCCCATAAAATGGAGTGATCTAGTGAACATCGTACTTATTGGATCAGACATGTTGGCAAACATGGAAAGTAAATGTAGGTTATAAAGAAGAATATAAACGAAGCACATGATAGTAAAAATCTTTATGCATACCAAAAAATCTAATTTAAGGAGTTTCAGGCTGGGTAACATGTGTATTTACGCATCAACCCCAAGAAGATCACCTTGAGGATCAAATCATGTGCCAAGTTGGAACCGTGGTATTGCGGGCCTTTTGAGATCCTTGAGAGTATTGGACCATTGGCATAAGGACTTGCATTTCCTCTATCAGTGAAAGTCCATTACTTTTTCCAGGTTACATTTCTTAAAATATATGTAAAGGATGTTGATCATGTTATTGATTGTTTTGTATTGCAAGTGCAACCAGAAGACGAATTCCAGCCAGAAACTTAGTGCATATTGGAGCAAAAAAATTCATGCTCTAGAACACAACAATCAACTAGGTTAAAGTGTAATGGAAGCACTTTTGGCCTGATGAAGCTACATGGGAGTGGTTGATCAGATGCGGGATATGTATCCGTCATTTTTATTGGTCAAGGAAAATAAATTTTGGTTTTTTGACATATTTATGTATGGTTTCTAGTGTAAAACCGTAATGAGATATGTTATAAGTCTCCAATAAGAGGTAGGAGATATGTTATAAATCTCCAATAAGAGGTATGGTTTTCATGTTTTCATTTTTTTCATTACGGTTTTTCATTTGAGCAGGATGTTATTGTAAATACTACAACAAGTTGGGTTATAAAGATCCATGGGTAGTAGGTTTTTATTTTCAGTAGTTTTTTTGGTTGTACATGGCATGAAACAATGAGGATGGTGTTACCCTAAGGGGGAGGGTTTTGTAATAGTACCAGGTTAAAATTTCACATAATAAAGTTAATAAATGAAAAAAAAAAGACCAAGGTCACGAGACATGAATTCCAAGTTGAATGCTGGAAAAATATCTTAGTGGCTATCACTTGTTGTGTTTATGGCTAAGGGGAAATTTGTAAAGGCAACAGAAAAGGCTTTGAAAAGGAAAAAAGGTATTTTTGGCATTTATTTATGAAAATAAAGGAAAATAGGAGAAAAGGAAGGTGAGAGGTCACAGGTTGCATGTGAGGAGGAAATGGAAAGAAAATTATGGAAAATGAAGAAATTAGAGGCATGAATAATAAAAAGACATCTGAGCATCAGTTTGTATCCTTTTGTCAACTCATTTTAAAGATTAGCATGAGACAGGAGAAGAGCACCAAGAGGAGAAGGAAAGCAAGGATCAATAAAGGAAATGTTGGATCAAGCAAATTTAGTAGGAATAATTGCAGGTAGAAAATTGCATGTATGATTTACTAGTTGGTTTTGGCATGCATGGTATATTCCTCTGTGTATTTCGTTCACTTGTTGTTGGTGGCATGGATTTTGACAGGTTTTGATAGTATTTTTATTCTTGCCTTGACATTTTTGGATAGTCGTGGTGTGATGGGATTCATTCTTAGTTAAGCTTTCTATTGTTGGAAGGGTTTGTATCTGGGTGAGATGGTCTCAGGGAAATTCAAATGGTTTAGGGTGGAGATCGTTTTCTCCAGGAATCCCTAAATAGGTGAGTGGAGACAAGAAAAATCCTCAAGGGATGGTGATGGAATTGTTAGGCATCCAAGATTGGTTTGGTTTTGTGATCTTGGGATCGGTTTAGTTGCCATCACGGTATGGTGACGGTGGAGGTGGTTTAAACTTTAACCTATGGAATCCCTTGATTTCTTATGGGTTGGTTTATCCCAGGATATCCCACATTCATGCTTGGAATATGGCACATGGGTGACTGGATGAAAGAAATATTTGGTTTAGCAAAATCTATGGTTGGGTGGTACGTGGAAGTCCCAGACCTGGTCAAATTTTGCATATTCTTAATAAGAACTAAGTTTTAATTTCTTTGATGCGTAAATGTACTTGTTATTTTTTTTATTTAATGGTTTTTCTATTATTATTATTTATCTGGTTATTTTTCGATTATAAGTATAGTTATTTGACAAATCTAAGTATGCCTTTGATCACATTTTCATTAATGAATTTCTAGTTCATGAAAGTATGAAATAATTGGTGTTATAAAAACTATTGTGAGAACGAAATTTTCCTTCTTGTTAAACCTAATATATGTTTTCAGATCCTTATATTTAGATATGCATTCATGTCCTATAGGTTGCATGGTTACCGTGTGTTTGGCGAAATTTCAGTCCCGGTTAGGAATGGTTACATCAAGTATTGGCTCAAGTTTTAGTTTATAATTTTCCTTTCTATGTCACTCATCACTTATGAAAGTTTCAGTGAGTTATGGGCAGAGGTCTGAATCCTAGCCCTTATAAGTGGCTCAGAATTCATGGTCGCTAGCATGGAACTCACTAGAAAAGTCGACAATAACTGGATGGTAGGCTTATGGGATCGACTGGAGGCTTATATTTGCTTGAATGCCTTGTTAAGGGAGTAGTTGGGTTTATAAGATAGTGAAAAATAGAGTTATCTTCGGGGGTTGGACACATGGAGGGGTTGGGTTGATCCTGATGGTCCTGTAGCACCTCAAGGAAGTCATTAAAGTATTAAGTATTTTACTCCATTTGCTTCATGTAATATATGAGGTTGATTCTTATCATAATGACCCTCAGCTCATGTTTACCCCAGGAAACTGATGAAAGTGGGTAAATGTGGGAGGAGAAAGGTTACAAAGGGGTATCTTGTTGTGTATTGAATGGGGAAAGGGGAGGTCCAAGAATGGTTTAGTGAGATATATAATGTTATAATTAAAGAATGAGAGGGTGTATTAGGACCTAATTCCATATGGGTTAAGGGGCCTAAGGTAAGGAAACAAGAGAAATTGAGAAGGGAACCTCCAATAGTGATGATAAGGGTATTAGGTGCCCCATTATCACAACCTATAATCCCTTAACCCATAACCACTAAATCCTCTATCCCCTTAACCCCCAAGCCATAATCCCTTATCTCGTGCACTCCTAACTCATAACCCATTAACCCCTTTACCCATTAAACCTTAATCCACTAACCGCTAACCTAAAATCCATGAACCCTTTGAGTCTTATTTCCTTATCCTCTTAACATGTGACCCTTAACTGCTAACACTTAACCCCCACTAGGAATATTCTTTAGATTATGAGATTGATAACAATGAAGAATGAGAAGAAGTACTCATCACTAAATATTTTTGGCAAAGAGCCTTTATCAATATTTTTGTAAGATTTTCTTAGTTTATTAAATATCGTCAAGAATATCAAAGGGAAAGCATTTCTAATTGTGACAAGGATGACAAGGAAAAAAATATTGAGGATGAAACAGAGAAGTTTAAATCTAAGGAAGAAGATGATAGTGATGTGAATTTTGTACCTGATGGATATATTTGTAAAGATGAGCTAAATTCTAAACATAGTTACCGATCAATCGAGAACTTTACTGATTACCCATTTTTTTGAGGTAGCAAACAAATCACTCGATTTTGAAAATTAGTGATTTAGAATAAAAAAAAAAATTGAGTATATTTTTTGAAATTTAAATTTTCTTATGTATCAAGTCTGAACATTTTTTTTAAAGTTAATGATTTTCATGTTTATTTTGAAAAGTGTTGATGCAGCATCAATCCCATTTTTTTAAAGGGCTTATTTTTTACACTTTAAATTTTCTAATGTCTTCTTCTTCTTATTGTTCCCTAGGATATTTATTTTTAAGTGTATTTATGTTTTTGTTTATTTTTATTTTTCTTTTCAATTATTTTTGTAATGAAATCTTCGTTTTTTCGTGTAGTTAAAAAAATAAAAAAAATGCCAATATTCTAAAGTTGGGATTTTCTATATGTTTATGTATGGTTAATTAATATTTCAATTCACATCAAACAATTTTCACTAAATAAATAATAATTTTAAACATTTGACAAAACATACATATTTTCAATATAGGTATAATGAAAAAAATACATATTCTCAGATTTCTTATTAAAAATTACATGTCAAATAAACGATTTTATGGGAAAATCTTAGCAAACAAAAACTTTAAATAATTTTTTTAACAAAACTTATTGATTCACATAAAAATTAAAGTGAAAATCCGATAATACAAATAGTAAAGATATAACAACAATAATCAAATACTTATTATTCTCATAAAGTCTCAAATTCAAAATATTATAAGTAAAACAAATGAATATCTCTCAAAATTGAGCTTTATTTGCAATAATAACTTAAAGTTAATCAATAATATCATATAATCCATGTTCATCATATTCTAGAGCTTAATTATTGTCTTCTTCCACAATATTTTCCAATTAATTTTGGCCATTTTCCTCTTCTAATGGACCATTAATGTCTGCAAATCTCCCAAAGTATCAGTTTCCAATCATTCCATCTAATTGTGGTTGAGGTTCCTTTCCATTTTTTTCCACACATGATTGATTGAAATCCCCTTTCCTCAAACCAACTTCTTGCATTGCATCTGGAAGAGATTGAGTAGAATTAATTATTTGTTGAATAAAACTGCATTGTAGTGTCCTTTTCAATGGTAATGAAATTTCTTCCTTTTTTTAGGTAACAAGGTAGTGTTGTACCTAATCATCAAGAAAAAAAGAAATAATTAAGTAAATTAGTATAAACACATAAAAAATTAAAAAGAAAATATTGAAATTCAATTTTATATAGTAAAACTTACCTGAACTTAAGAATAAATCCAGAACCCAATCTCCTTCATTTGAACATAAATCTATAAGATAGTTAATCAATTCTTGTGGTTTTTGATAAATTTTAACTATCACAGATTTTGAATATTTATCTCCATATGTTAGTTTTCTTACGACAACGTCATGAAGCAGTACTTGCCTATGACCCTTTCCATCTACTCGATTCAAAAGAATAGACTTATAACTATCATCTTTTACCCAACATTCAACATGGATGATATCACAATCACTTATAATTGGTTGATATTCGTACTATAAAATGACATAGTAAAATTTCAATTAACTTGTACATAATTAAAAACTTTAACATTATTAAAACATAAAATTCGCAATGTCTTACCGTGTAAGCTGCATCCTTGAGTTTGATTTTCCCTTGAAGCTTGTTAATAAAATTGCAAATTGTGTGTCTAAATGGAATGTCAGAAGTATCCAAAGTGGTGATGTTGTGACTTCTTGAAAGCCTATAACCACTTTATTAAAATCTTGATAAGTATAAGGCTCTATTGGCTTGAGGTGTCTTGACCCAGGTTAATATTTATTGTGCAACCAAAAAAACCTCCAACTATTGGCCCTTTCAGCAATGACCTACTTGCGTAGATCAAAGTCTTAGCCAAAGTAGTATGGGGGGGTGCTCGAACTAGGTTTTCACACCTTGAGGAAGAATTTAGTGTGGTGGCCCTAAACATACTTATAACAATTAATGGAATAGATCATATATAACCATGTGCATCAACATATTATCAATAGATCAACAGATCGACCCTTCATCGCAGATTATCCCAAAATTTAGTATATATTCATGCACCGTAAACATATGTAGTTTAATCAGATCTATTCATCGATATTGTACTTCGCACATAATATACTTTATTCATTCACACAGACACATTTAATCATAAACAGAAGTAAATATGCAATCACAGAACACATTTTGATCTTAAGTAAAGAACAAATACATAACATATCGATCGCATAATAGACTTAAGTTTTCCAAAAAAAGTCTTATATATTAAGAGATCCAATAGTTCAATAAATTATGCTCTTCAATACCATTACCCCTTCCGTGTGCACAACTAGGATTAAGATCTCTACGCACACATCCAGCAAGATCCTTTCTACCCCAAAACACAGACTTATATCAAAATCTTACAAAACATTCATCAGGATCATTTTATTCTCTCTCTACTTGAGTTCATATATCTATGTTTATACTAACTTAGCACATAAATACCATGGTCTCAAACCCTGGTTTGAGACTCATAGTTTTCCCTTAAAACCCATTTTCATTGAATAGGGACTTTGACCTGCCCTAAAGCCCCTTTGACTCTTCTGCACAACGTGCACAATAAAACATAAGAAAAAATTTATCAAAATTGACCCCAGGGGACCTCGCTCCAATAGGCCCCTAATACAAACTTGTGATTCATCCCGAGTCACTGTGGGGTGGGATCCTTCATCTTCAATTTGAGCGCTTTGACAGAGCTCTTCAGTGGAAAGACCACTTTGACACTCTTTGAAGCAACTCCTTGTGATTTGTTCACTAATTTTTCAGTTGTTGCCCCTTCAGCTACGACATCGTTGTTGCGTTGGGTCTCTTGAAGGCTCTTCAATGAACCATCCAATGTTTGATACAACGACATGGCTTCCTTGGCCCATGGATGCATCCTTGCTTCTAAAGCTGCTCAAAGAAACACAAATCTTCTATCTCTATTTGAATAGCTCAACCCTCCGGAAGGAAAAGAAGTCGTTGTGCTAGCACCAATGTGTACGTTGGCATCCTGATGTCTGAAAAATATTTCTCTTTCACATGAAATTCATTGCGCAACTGTTGCATCATTGTGTAATTATGAACCGAATTCTAGACACCCATTGCCTCATCTAAGAGCTAACTAGGCTCGGTCACGATGACTGAGATTCTATACGACATTGCTTTAACTTCCACAACGCACTGTGCTCTAAACTCTTTTGGTGTTTCTAGTTACAGCTGCATCTATAATTCGGAAATTTGATGTTACAATTCTGCTTGGATAGTCTGCACTTCATCGCGTGATGCCTTTAGCGCAACAGCCAAACCTTCAATTTTTTCTGCAGGTGCGGCTAAGGCAAGGACCTCTGAAAAATTAATGCAAATTGATCAATTTTGGCTTCCAAGACAACGCATCGAGCCTCAGCTGCACAACCCGCTTCCTCTTTTATTTGTTGTTTATGCTGAAGTTTTTCTTCTTACTGTTGTGACTCATTTTTAGCGTGGTATGCTCGGTCCTCTCTGTACTACAACTCATCCACAATCATGTTGTGGATCAAGTGGAGCTTTCCTGCTGGTAGCATAGCCAAATCAACATTTATTTCACCACGTGCACTGAGTTCCACACTCAGAGTCAATGACTCTACTTTGATGACAGACACGGGGATCTGGATTATGTGGCTATCCCTGGGCGATGGTAACATTGTGTTTATCAGTTGCGTGTTGGTGGTAGGCACACTCACTTGATGATGACTCACTTAGGCCACTAATCTAGGAGGATCTTAGATCAATGCATATTGACAGTGAGGTCCAGTCAGCTCCAGTTTGTCCTATGAGAAGTCTAGTTCATCTTCAATGTTTCCAATTTGACCAATGAGGGTTACTTCATCATGGTTATGATGTGGTTCAAGTTACTTCTTCACCTTGATTTCATGATGCTTCCATGTGCTGGAAAAATTGTATGTAATGGTGTTTTAATCCTAAGCCTAAGTGGTAATCCTAAATCATTAAGACCTAGTTCTAAAACCTATGGTGGAAGACCAAAGTAGTATAAAATCCTAGTTCTAAGCTAAGGTGAAAAGTAGCAACATGAATGTAATGGTGAAGTCCTAAGACCTAAATACTTATGGACTAAGTCCTAGAACTAAGTCCTAGCACCAAGTCCTAAAAAAACACAAAACCATGGTGTTAAAAAACTATTGCAATGTATTAAACCATGTTCTAAAGGTTCGAAACCATGCAAAAAATTGTAATACAAAACCCAAAGTCTTAACTACAAGAAATCATAACCGCAGTGGAGAACATGTGAACGTGGCGGAGGTTTCGGGACCATAGCAGTTAACGCAGGCTAAACCACAGGAATGGACTTAACCATCGGGTGGAGTACATGTGAACATGTTTCAGGACCATAGTACTTTGGAGGTTAAGCATATTGCAACCATCGGAGGATGGTAGCTATCACATGAAACAACGGAGACCGAAGCTGCTGGGCCAGACCATCATGGTGGTAGAAAACCACTTGATAGTATCCTGGTCACATGCAGTTGTGTTATCTGCCCTGCTAGTTGCTGACTGTCAGGGGTTCATTTTAACATAAGTTCTTATTTTGGGTTTGAAATTTAAATGCACAAGTTGTAATATAAGCCACCATATACCTAATCCTTAAGGTGTTTGAACATTATTGCATCGAGAGTAGTTTTGTCCACCTAATCACTTTAATGCTAAAAACCACTTTCCTTACTGGGCCTAAAGGAGTTTGAGAATGCATTATTTAAACTTAGCCATTTCACATGGAGAGGATAGAGTGATTTCAAAGACTTGTATTCAGATTTTGGAAGCGAGTGTTGGGAATATGATGCAGAGTGTTGTCCTTGATGGCAACCTACTTGATAAAGTTGATGGAAACCTACTTGATGAAGTTGTCCTTGATGGAAATGATGTAAATCTGATGTATCTACAGATCAGTTCAGAAGTAGCAGAAGAAAGGAATTCAGAATGTGCCGGAATAATGTTGAACAAGGTATGTCACAAGGCATACGCGGGTTTGTTAAGGAGAAGTCGCGTATGTACGCGGAAATGAACGTGCCAAGTCGCGTATGCCAATTTGCGCTCTATTTTTATAAAACCAGGGGGCATTACCATGGTATTGGCCCAAAGTATTGAGCACTTGATTATCTATTTGATCCCGTCCAGGAATACCATCAGTGGTTGAGTGGTTTTGACTCATGGTATTGATAAAGGCCAAATCTATTTAAGGAGAAGAAAATCATAGTGCAAGGGGGTGTGCAAGTGTCTGGGCATTAATGAATACTTCACTCTGATGTATATCTGCATGGTTGAACTATGTTCTTAATTGATAGATCTGAATCTATGATGCACCTATGAATATGATGAAGGTTCAAGATCTCTAGATCTAGAAATGATGAATCTCTAGGATGATCTGAAAAGAAGTGATGAAGACCTGGCACAAATCTGATGAAGAAATTGAAGAAATCTGGGTAAGTTCATAGATCTGATCTGTTCTGCAAAGTTTATCTTTTATAGATCTATACGCAGGTTCGTTTCATGAAAATCGCGTGTATACGCGGATCTGATTCAATAAAAGTGCGTATGGGCAGTTAGGGTTTTCTGAAAAATGCACAGATGTATACGCGGGTTCGTTTCATGAAAAGTGCGTGTATATGTGGGTCTGATTAAATAAAAGCCTGTATGGTATCTGAACTAATGATTGCTCAAGGTTGAATGTGTTTCTGCATATCTATTCTGAAGACTGGGTTATCTCTGATATTCTGGTTACAGTAGTTTCACTGTTCTGTTTGAAGCATTGGGCGAAGTATATTTGTTGATAAGTGAAGGGTTGTGTTGAAGCTATTTGATCCAGTTTGAAAATTGATGAAACGTGGTCGGTAGTAGTGCTGAGGGTTGAAGCCTTCAGAAAGGGGGTAGTAGCTCCCTTCCAATAGTAACTGGTAAACGAGAGCAGGGGGTAATAGCTCTCTTCCAGGAGAGGCTGGTAAACGAGAGCAGGGGGTTGTAGCTCCCTTCCAGGAGAGGCTGGTAAATGAGAGAAAGTTGTAGCCTTCTGTAGGTGGGTGCCTGCGTGCTGGTATGAGTCTGCGCCAGTACATGATTGTAAGAAGTTTCCTTTATATAATAAATATTGAAGACTAAGACGACGGCAGCGGTGGTTTTCTCCCGAATTGGGTTTCCACCTTAAATCCTGGTGTTCATGTGTGTTTCTTATGAGTGGTGATTTATTCTATTCTTACTGCACCTGTTTACTAAACATCTGATGAATGAATGATGCAATGATCTAAGTTAAGAATTAAATGCATATTTAGATCTCTAAGCATACGCGAGTTTACTTAAGGATATCCGCGTGTATACGCGAGTTGTGTTCATTAAAGTAGCGTATGGGTTTAAAAGTAAGAAAAAGATAAAAAAAAATCAGTCAGCACTAAATAATGATTCACCCCCCCTATCAGTATTTTTCCCAACAATTGGTATCAGAGCAGGTCCTTCTGAAAAAGCTTAGCCGCTAGAAGGAAGATCAAGCAAGATGAGCAATCAATATGGAACAACATCTATCAAGCCTCCGCTCTTTAATGGAAGCAATTTAAGCTTTTGTAAAATAAGGATGATATCCTATCTTTAGTCTATGGGAGCAGATGTATGGGCCATTGTTGAACGAGGATATCAATATCCAGATGCAGTACCAACAGATCCGACTGAAAAGAAGAATTATGAAACAAATGCAAAGGTAGTCAATTCTCTAACAGGAAGTCTAACTGATTCAGAATTTGTCAAATTTATGCAGCTGAATATAGCAAAGGAGATATGGGACAAAATCATTCTAAGTTATGAAGGTGATGCAAAGGTAAAAGGTGTAAAACTTCAAACTCTCAGAATTGAATATGAAAATTTAAGAATGCATAATGATGAGAATATTGCCAGTTTCTTTGTATGTGTTGATGATGTTGTAAATCGTATGAGAAATATGGGAGAAACAATAACCGAATCTACTTTGGTTGAGAAAATTTTAAGATTGCTAATAGCAAAATTTGAGTCAAAAGTTTCTGCTCTTGAAGAAAAATAGGATCTTCAAAATCTTATTGTGGTACAACTTCATGGCATACTAACCGCATATGAAATGAGAAGAGGAGGACCATCTGAAGTCAAAGAGGCTATCTTCAGAGCTTCTACAAAAGGGAAAGAAGTCCAAGAACCAGAAGGATCAGGATATATCTCAGAAGAAGACGAGGCAAATTTTGTAAAGAAACTCCAACTTGGCATAGGACGGTTCAGAGGTAAGCTTCCTTTCAAATGTTTTGAGTGTGGAAGAGTTGGTCATTATACTGCTAAGTGTCCTAAAAAAGAAACACCTGCAAAAGGGAAGGAAGTAGCAATAAGGAATAAGAATCGGTTTAACACTAGAAAAAGTTACTATACTCATGAAGACAGTGATGGGTTATCTGATAGTGAGGAAGAATGTGAACAAGATCTTAGACTTCTCATGGCATTTGAATCTAGAGAAGAAAATGATACTTTTGTGGATGCTCTAGAGGATAATGACTTTCTTGAATAAAAAAATCAACTCAAAATACGCTTAGAAGAAAGTAAAATACTCTTAGAAGAAAGGAAAATAACCATAGAGACTCTGGAAAAGAAAGTTGAAGGAGCAAAGAAACACATTGAGAAATTAGAATGTGAAGTGGTAAGTCTAAGAAAAGATTTTGAGAAAGTAAAGACTCTGAATCTTATATTTGCTAAAGGATCTGAAACCTTAGATGAGATTATCAAGGTACAACATTCTCCTTTTATAAAGATAGGTCTTGGATATACTGGAGAATCTTCTCAGGCTTCAGCACCAAAGTATCTAAAAGCAGCTACAGCTGGTTTACAAAATTCTGCCACTCAGCAAGGGAATAAAGAATCATTACAGGTAAAGCATGATCATCTCAATTCAAAGAACACTAACAGGAATATCTCTCAAAGAAACACCAATCAACAGGTAAATTCAAGTAGAAGATTTCATGATAGCAGAAATCTCTTCTTCAATGGACAATGTTTCTCATGTCACAATTTTGGTCATAAAGTTATTCAATGTGTTGCATATAAAACCATCATGTCTAGAGAAGCAAGAAAGAAAAGGATTGAATTTGAGAAGAATACCTATAACAACTTTTCTCCTCTTCTAAATGAAGTTGAATGTGCTTATTGCAATAACTTTGGCCATGAAGAATCTGAATGAAGGAGCAAAGTTCAGCCAAAAGAGCATGTTCCTTCAAGCTCCAAAGTATGGAAAAAGAAGGAATTGCAGGTTGAAAATTGTGGCATAGCGTTATTTGCAGAAGGTGAAGAAAATCAATGGTACATTGATAGCGGATGCTCAAGACACATGACAAGTGACAAAAACAAACTTCTTACATATAATGCTCTAGAAAAAGAAAAGAAGGTTACATTTGGAAATGATACTCCTGTGGTAATTAAGGGAAAAGGGTCTGTGTTTCTAAAAGAAAAGGTGAAAGCTAATGATGTCATGTATGTGGATGGATTAAGGCATAACCTGTTAAGTGTAAGTCAAATGTGTGATCAAGAACTAAAGTTTTTTTTAGTTCAAAAGAATGTGTGGTACGTGATCTTGATATAGGTAAAACAATTATAAAAGGAAAAAGAACTCCAAGCAACCTGTATGTATTGAAGAACTGCAAAGAACAATGTTACTTGAGCAAATATTCAGAAAACTGGCTATGGCATAGAAGGTTGGGGCATCTGAGCTTCTCTCAGATCAACAAATCAAGCAGACTTAAAGTTGTCCGTGATCTTCCCAATATTACTCCACCCGAAAATATCATATGCAAATCTTGCCAATTTGGTAAGCAAACCAGAGTACAGTTTAATGCCAAGGAAGGATCATCAAGTAAGCCTCTTGAACTTATTCACACTAACATATGTGGACCTGTGAGGAAAAAGTCACCACGTGGTGAGCAATACTATATCTTATTTATTGATGATTTCTCTAGAATGTGTTGGATTGGGCTGCCTAAACACAAAGATGAAGCATTTGAGAAATTTCAGACCTTCAAAGCACTAGTTGAAAATGAATTAGATCTAAAAATCAAGTGTCTTAGATCTGATCGAGGAGGAGAATATACATCAAATGAATTCCTTGAATTTTGTGAACAACATGGCATAAAAAGACAATTTTTTGTAGCTGGCACTCCACAACAAAATGGCGTAGCAGAAAGAATGAACAGAACAGTTCAACAAATGACTAGAGCTATGCTTGATGACTCCGGAACACCTGACACTTTTTGGGGAGAAGCAGCACATACAACGGTAAATATTCTTAACAAGGCACATGTTTGAGTAAATAGTGATAAAACTCCATATGAACTCTGGTATGGTAATCCTCCCACTGTGAAGCATTTTAGAGTTTTTGGAAGAAGATGTTTTATCAAAAATAATGATGAAAAACTTGGCAAGTTTGAATCCAGAGCAGATGAAGGAATACTTCTTGGCTACTCCTCTAGGAGTAGAGCATATAAATGTTACAATAAAATACTTCGGAAGATTGTTGAATGTATTGATGTTGTTATTGATGAGTCTCCTGCAGCCCCAAAATAATAATAAAAAACAACAAATGAAGACGATGGTGACATATATCCTCCTACATCAAATAGCAATGATATAGATAGTGAACCCAATGAAGAACCTGAAGATGAGTTATCTGAAAAAGCTCCATCCAGATATGTTCAAAAGAATCATCCAGAATCTCAAATTTTGGGAGATAAGGGATCAGGTGTACAAACAAGAAGGACTCTTGTGGGATCTTCTAGCTATCTGGTATTTCTATCCACTATTGAACCACACAATGTCAATCAAGCTAGCAAAGATGAATGTTGGATTCAAGCCATGAATGAAGAGCTTGATCAAATTGAAAAGAATCACACTTGGGAATTAGTACTAAGACCTCATGACAAAAATGTCATTGGAACTAAATGGATATTCAAAAACAAGTTAAATGAGAATGGGGAGGTTATAAGAAATAAATCTAGACTTGTTTGCAAGGGGTATGCTCAACAAGAAGGTATAGACTTTGAAGAAACTTTTGCTCCTGTAGCTAGACTTGAAGCCATAAGAATGTTTCTTGCTTTTTCAAGTTTTCAACAAATCAAAATTTATCAAATGGATGTCAAATCTGCTTTCCTCAATGGTGATCTAGAAGAAGAAGTTTATATAGAACAACCAGAAGGATTCATTTTGGGAAATGATGAAAATCTTGTTTGTAGACTTAAAAAGGCTCTATATGGTCTCAAACAAGCTCCAAGGGCATGGTATTATCGTCTTGACAAATATCTTCATCAAAAAGGATTTTCAAAGGGGTCTGCTGATAGCAATTTATACACAAAAACTGAAAATGATAAACTATTGATTGTGGTTGTATATGTTGATGATATCATTTTTGGAAGCAATGAAGAATCTATGAGTCAGAAATTTGCTTCTGCTATGCAGCAAGAATTTGAAATGTCTTTACTTGGGGAACTAACATTCTTTCTTGGATTGCAAGTGCATAAAACTACAGATGGCATATTCTTATCACAAGAAAAATACCTTAAGCAAATTCTGAAAAAGAATGGCATGGAAGAGTGCAAACCTGTAAGTACACCAATGATAACCGAATGTAATATCAGTTTTCATGATGATTCTCCCATGGTGAATCAACCAGAATACAGATCTATGATAGGAAGTTTACTTTATCTCACTGGGACTAGACCAGACATTATGCATGCAGTTGGGATTGTTGGACGATTCCAAGCTAATCCAAAAGAGTCTCACCTTCAGGCTGTCAAAAGAATATTCAAATATCTACAAGGAACTCAAGACTTTTGACTATGGTATCCAAAGAATGTTGATCTTACTCTTCATGCTTACACTGATGTAGATTGGGCTGGAAATGTTGATGATCGGAAAAGCACTAGTGGTGGTGCATTCTATATGGGGCCCTGGTTAGTATCCTGGTTCAGCAAGAAGCAAAACTCTATTGCCTTATCTACAGCAGAAGCAGAATATGTGGTTGCCGCATCATGTTGCACTCAACTTCTTTGGATGATGCAAACCTTACAAGACTTTCAAATCAAATGTTCACCTCCTATCTCCATTATGTGTGATAATACAAGTGCCATCAGTATCTCAAAGAATCTTGTTATGCACTCCAAGACCAAGCACATTCCCATCAAGTATCACTTCTTACGTCAACAAGTTCTTGAACAAAAGGTGAAGTTGGAGTATGTTCCCTCCAAAGAACAAGTTGCTGATATACTTACCAAACCTCTACCCAGGGAAGCGTTCGAATATCTCAGACAGAAGCTGGGAGTAGTCTCTGCCATGCAGAAAATCAGAACTGGTTAAATTCAGAAGATTAAATTGGATACGCGGGTTTCCTGAAAGACAGTCACATATATACGCGAGTTTATACAAAGAAAACCGCGTATGGTTAGTTGCTGACAAATTTTACTTGGGGTCATCATTCTTCAGCACAGCTACAGTGCTGTTTGGTATCTCTGATGCTGTATGGTATCTTTGATGATGTTTCAGCTCTTATATTTCTGTTTCATTCTCTGATTTTGGGTAAATATGCCTTGATGATTGGCTGTTAAAAGTGTTCAGGTTGCACAAGCTAAGGAGGAGTTTTGGTCATATGGAAAGGATGCATTGGATGCACAGTTTCAGGGGGAGCATTAGCCTTGCTAAATGTAATGCATTGTTGGCATTATGATGATTCTGAATTATGATCTCTCTTGAGGTCTTTTTGATATTGATTATAAAAATTCATATGTGTAATTTGATGAAAAGGCTATGACCTATGATGTAAATTGTAATATTCAGTCATGTAAAGGGCTCGGTCAAATTTGTAAACCCACTTGGTTGGGTACATGAGTCATATATGTAAATCCACTTGGTTGGATCTTTGATGTAAGTATGAGTCCTTGGTTATAGAGTCATGTACTTCATTGAAAAATATGTTTGAAGATTCAACATGAACTCAGGGGGAGCATGGTAACTTCAGTGCACATCAGATCTACAAAGCTCTTCTTTCTACATAAGAAGAAAAACCTTGTTTTGGTTTTGATCTGCCCTTTGCCCTTGATGTCAAAGGGGGAGAGTAGTATCATGGTGTTTATCATGGTGCTTGCATAATGATTATAATCAATGTATCTATATGCTGCGATGATCAAACACCATCATGGTTGCCATCAAGTCCAAAGGGGGAGATTGTTGGCAATATGATGCAGAGTGTTTTCCTTGATGGCAACCTACTTGATAAAGTTGATGGCAACCTATTTGATGAAGTTGTTCTTGATGGAAACCTATTGAACTTGATGGAAACCTACTTGATGAGTTAAGGGGGAGATTGTTAGCAATATGATACAATGTATTGACTTTGATGGAACCCGCTTGATGAAGTTGTCCTTGATGGAAATGATGTAAATCTGATGTATCTACAGATCTGTTCAGAAGTAGCAGGAGAAAGAAATTCAGAAAGTGCCATAATAATGTTGAACAAGGTATGTCACAAGGCATACGCATTTTTATTAAGGAGAAGTCGTGTATGTACGCAGAAATGAACGTGCCAAGTCGCGTATGCCAATTTGCACTCTATTTTTATAAAACCACTGGGCATTACCATGGTATTGGCCCAAAGTATTGAGAACTTGATTATATATTTGATCCCATCCAGGAATACCATCAGTGGTTGAGTGGTTTTGACTCATGGTATTGATAAAGGCCAAATCTATTTAAGGAGAAGAAAATCATAGTGCAAGGGGGCGTGCAAGTGTCTGGGCATTAATGAATAATTCACTCTGAAGTATATCTGCATGGTTGAACTCTGTTCTTAATTGATAGATATGAATCTATGATGCACCTATGAATATGATGAAGGTTCAAGATCTCTAGATCTAGAAATGATGAATCTCTAGGATGATCTGAAAAGAAGTGATGAAGACCTAGCACAAATCTGATGAAGAAATTGAAGAAATCTGGGTAAGTTCATAGATCTGATCTATTCTACAAATTTTATCTTTTATAGATCTATACATAGGTTCGTTTCATGAAAAGCGTGTGTATACGCGGATTTGATTCAATAAAAGCGCGTATGGGAAGTTAGGGTTTTCTGAAAAATGCACAGATGTATACGCGAGTTCATTTTATGAAAAGCATGTGTATACGTGGGTCTGATTAAACAAAAGCGCATATGGTATCTAAACTAATGATTTCTCAAGGTTGAATTTGTTTCTGCATATCTATTCTGAAGTCTGGGTTATCTCTGATATTCTGGTTACAGTGGTTTCACTATTCTGTTTGAAGCATTGGGCGAAGTATATTTGGTTGATAAGTAAAGGGTTGTGTTGAAGCTGTTTGATCCAGTTTGAAAATTAATGAAACGTGGTCAGCAGTAGTGCTGAGGGTTGAAGCCTTCAATAAGGGGGTAGTAGCTCCCTTCCAGTAGTAGCTAGTAAACGAAAGCAGGGGGTAGTAGCTCCCTTCGGGAGAGGCTAGAAAACGAGAGCAGGGGGTTGTAGCTCCCTTCCAGGAGAGGCTGGTAAACAAGAGAAGGTTGTAGCCTTTTGCAGGTGGGTGCCTGTGTGCTGGTATGAGTCTGCGCTAGTACATGATTGTAAGAAGTTTTCTTTATATAATAAATATTGAAGACTGAGACGATGGCAGCGGTGGTTTTCTCCCGAATTGGGTTTCCACCTTAAATCCTGGTGTTCATGTGTGGTGATTTATTCTGTTCTTACTGCACTTGCTTACTGCTTACTAAAAATCTGATGAATGAATGATGCAATGATCTAAGTTAAGAATTAAATGCATATTTGGATCTCTGAGCATACACGAGTTTACTTAAGGATATCCGCGTGTATACGTGAGTTGTGTTCATTAAAGTAGCGTATGGGTTTAAAAGCAAGAAAAAGTTAAAAAGTTTTTAGTCAGCACAAAATACTGATTCACCCCCCCACTCAGTATTTTTCCCAACATAGGTTAGGAAAGGATATTGGTTCCCAAAGTTCAAATCTGAACCAAAAAGAGAGAGAGGGATGAATGAAAAAATTTAAATTATAGCCCTCAAGTTTCTAGTTTCACTTTTTCAAAATAAATATTGTGTGAAACTTGTCCAAAATGCCACAATTCATGGCAATCAAACCGCTTAATCTTGATTTATTCATGTTTTAAATTTCATGTTAATAGATCAGAGAATGAAGATCTATCAAACTGTTTAATCTTGACAGATAAGTAGATTAGGTATAAAAATAAAAGAGCTCATCAGTCTAATCTGAGGCTTTGGATGATATAAGGGTAGAACTAAATAGTTTCTACTTTCAAAAGAAAAATGATGTCAAGGGTTTGCCAATCCAAATGCACCCAAATGAAGAAAAAATGTTACGAAAAGTATGATGAGTAGGTAGAGTTGATGTTGAAGCAATCATGATTTTTATATTTTAAGATCACAGCTTCAAGGAAGAGAATAAAATTAGAAATTGAATAAGGAGGAAATCTTCAAGGCACAATCAAGGCACTGATCTACAAATTCCATAGATCTGAACTCTAAGGTTCTTGACACCTCCTAAAGGAGCTGCCCTCCCCAAGTGGAAGCACTGTTAGTCATCAATATTTTTCACTATCTTTGAATGACTATAGAATGGTTATAGTTTTCTGAAAACAATATTCCTTAAATATCTTGGGTTTTAGAAATCTCACTGCCTTCATTATCTTCATAAAACCTTTTCCCTATCTATCATTTTTCCATCTCAAAGTCACCCTATTTGTCTTAAAAGACTCATTATGGGTTTATACCTCTCATTTTCATCCTTCTTTCCTACCTAAAACCTCATTTCCCCATTTTTACCTGTCAATAAACTCCATCCTCCCTCTAATATTTCTTGCTACTAACTCATTCCCATGTCCCCTTGAACATAACAACACTTTTGGAAATTCTCTTTTCACTTGAAAGTTTTTAAGTCAAATTTCATTCAAAATTAGGTAAAAAAGAACTCCCATTAGGTTATTAGGGTTTTTCATTTTTTCAAGGTAATCCTTTCATTCCGATGAGGTCAGCACACATATGAGAAGGATTGATTATGATAAGCATTCTTATGGCTCCCCAAAATCCTTGGATGTTTCAGGCAGTGCTTTTCCTTTGCTAGAATCTAGCTCAGATGTAATACAATGTCGAGACATGGTTATTCAAGAAGGACCTAAAATTTCCAAGGAGGATTATCTTCTCAGTTCAGAACCTGTAAGTGAGAAAAATGGGAAAAAGTATGGCACTTCTGTAGAGGTGTTGGAATATTTATCAACAAAAATTATTGATGATGTAGACTATTTACTCTTGAATAAAAGGAATTTATAGAAAGGGAAAGGGGAAAAACTTGGTCTTGTAGATGACATGGGTTATAAACTTGATAGTTCATTTGAGTGCCAAAATAGTGATTACTTGCAGGAAAATGACATGGAGAAAGCACACAAGTCCAAACATGAAGAAAGTCTATCAGAAAATATTGATGGAATATGGGAAAAGTTGAGGTGAACTAGACAGAAATGAATGAACTTGAAAGGGCTATAGAGAAATTAGAAGACAACACTGATGATTTTTGTAAAGAATTGCAGGCACTTAGAGATTTCAAAAAGGTGGCCAGAGAAGGTGGAAAAATATGAGTTGAATTTTATGCTGAAAACAAAAGAAGACTTTGAAGATGCTACTATATGTAATAATTAAATCCCAAAGCTGTCAAAGTGAACATGTCAAGCCTCAATGAGCAAAATAAAAGCCAACTTCATGACTTCAACAACCTGCAAGGAAAAAATAAGTGTCAAAGAGTATCCTTGACAAAGGAAAAAGAGTTCAAACATTAGAAAGTGGATTTTTCATAGTTAAATTAAATCCACAAGCCTATAAAAGCCCATTTTACATTTCCAATGAGTCATTGTTGCCTCTCAAAACATCAAAAGCATTAAGAAAGGAAGAGTTTGTGAGTTTTCGAGTGAAATTCTACTAAATTTTCTTGGCGCTGCACCCTTTCTCGAATTTAACGTGATTTGTGAAGGCACTGCACCCTTGTTGAAGAATTGCGCCCTTGCCAGAAGAGCCCCGTGTAAGTTGCATTGGTGCTGCGGGCTGAGAGCTTGGCACTGTGCGCTTGGGTTAGCACTACGCCCTCAGCCAGTGGCACCGCGCGCCTAGACAAAGAAGTTTGCTAAGTGTTGGAGCCATTCAAACAAGTTCAAGAATTCTTCAAATAACTCTTATCATCCTCCAAATACTTATAATCAATAAGTACAAATTTTAAACCTTGCGTTGAATCTATTTGGTCATTCTTGAATGAAATGAAGTGTAACCCTAATGGAAACCCTAAATTTTAGCTTGAGATCACTGTTTTACCCTTGTTTCATCTTCTTAAAAGAAATATCAGTCACATAAAGGGTATTTTCATTGATTTAGGGTTTTAATTTATCCATTTTGTCCCTACACACATTCCCTTTCACTCATTCCCTTCATTTTTTCTAGCTACCATTTCATTCCCTTCCCCTCATCTCATTTCACTTGTGCACTAGGGTTTCACAAATCAGAATTGGAAGATGTCTGAGGGAGAATATAGTGGTGTTGAGGCACAAAGTCCAAGAAGACATGATCATAAGGGAGGGAAAATAAATAGGTTTGAACCCATAACCACAAGAGAACTCATGGCCTCTCCCCTCACTGTTTCTTGCTCTAAGCATGTGGGTTGCTTTCACTTTTGTGAGAGAGTGCAGCAAGTCCAAAATCACCCAGAGTTAACAAGATTATTAATCATCAATTTACATGACAAGAAGGTCAATATTTCCGGTGTTACTTTTTAGCTTTATACAAATTCCATTGCATTTGCTACAGGAATCCCTAGTGTGGGAGAGAGGTGGTTTAAACAAGAAAACTTGGACATGATCTATTATGAACCATACCTCAAACCTAGGTATAAAGATCACAACATGTCAATTTTCCCTTTTTCTCATCTTCTTGACCGGTATGTGCCCATGATGAGGATAATAATGACGTATTTCACTTGTGAGGGAAGGTTTTCCCGCCTCTATTCATACCATATCCATCTTCTTATGCATTTCACTAGAGTTAGAATGCTGCATTTGCCTTATTATATTTTCTGTAACATTGATAATATGGCTTACATTGTGCAAAAGAGAGATTACAATCAGAAAATGCAAAGCCTATTTCATCGTCCACTCATCAAGATGGTGGTCATACATCAACTTCAATAGAAAAACATTTCATGGGATGCATTCATTGACAATGAGGTTTTCACTACTCCACCTGGCCATAATTAACAGGATGTCCCTTCATCATCTCATCCTCCTGTATCCACTTCTCCATCACATCCCACTATTCATACATTACCATCCACTCACATCCAGTCACCTCATATTGATCCTACCTCATCACCTTTCCACAACCCTTCACCCTCATATCATGATACCAGAGCATTGAGCAAGGAAAGGAACATTGAGACAGTTGGCACTAAAATGATTGACATTGTGCCATTTCCTTTGACATATCAAAGAGGCCACAAGCATGTGTTTGCTTCACTTGGTGTGAAAGGGGCCATACCTTCTTCATCATCAAAACAGGTAGACAAAGGCAAGGAAAAGGTTACGGAGACTATCACTATTGAGGAGGAGGAAAAAAATGAAACTGAGCAGGAGTTTTAGCTGATTGAGAATGATGATGAGGATGAAGATAGAGTTACTAGTGCAGTGATCAGAGGAAAAGATGCCAAGATTAATGAGCTTCAAGCTAATCTTGGCAGAGCAGAGAATGTGATTAACTTTCTTGAGATAGAGAATCATCAGCTAGATACAAAACAGGCCATCAGTGAGGTCAGGGAAATCAGATATCATAGAGAGGAAGGAAAGGCCAAGGCTTTGCTGGATGAGACCTTGGGTATTTTTTATGACAGAGATGATGAGGAAGATTATCTTCCTAGACAAAGACCAAAGACCATTGGACTAAAGAAGGCTTTAGCCCGGGAAAGGCAAGAAGAAGTGGAATTGGCAGAGCAGCTCATTCCAAGTGAGTTTCTTGCCATAGAGATTAGCAGGGATAGAGATTCTTGTCGTGGGAGAGCAAATTTGTATCTGGAGGGTCATCTAGAGAAGGAAAAGAGAGACATTGACATTCATAGGAAGATGGTGAAACATTATGCCATGAGAAACAAGATTGCAAGGGCCAAACTCAAACGTGCCCATGCAAAGATTCAGGCTTTGACTGAGTCAAAGGAGAAAGAGAAGCTCAATATTCTTTCTAAGGTGTCCCTCCAGTCTTCTAACCCTTGATCGGCAAGCAAAATTCCAATTTTGGCACTTTTGTGCACATTTTGATTTTTGACAGTTTAGCATGCAGAAAATTGGCTAAATGCGCAGCGCCAGTGGCGCTGCGATATTTTTTGGGCCATAAAAATGGAAAATGGTCAAAATATTCATGTTCCTAATGACAAGTACATCAACCTTAGAAATTTTCAGGATATTTGGAGCAAAACTGGTCCATAAAAAAGGCCAAAAACAATAAAACAAATCATGTTTCTACCCTATTTTTTACCTTGGTGCTGCACGTTTACAAGTATTGGGAGAACAGGTTTTTGACAGTGCAGATGGGCATCATTTTGGAAAGTGAAAGCATGTTTGAAAACTAGACTCAGAGAAATCTCCAATGAGCTATCATGGAGGTCATTTGGACATCGGGAAGGCCTCCAAAGGTTGTTGCAAGACAGTCCATTTTTTTTGTCATGACGTTGTGTGTTTGCACCGGCATTGTGCCCCTATACCTTGGCGCTGCACCCTTGCCAGGAGTTGAATAAAGACACCAACAGTTATTAAAAATTTTATTTAGAAGGCCTTAAAGTCAAATGTTTCTATAATTTAGCTCAAACAATGAAGTTAGGAATTATTATTATAGTGAGTCACTTTCAAATATTTTTCCTAGGGCCTTGCATGGTCTCAAAGGTCGAAAATTCATTAAATCTGTAATAAATAACATCTAAAACCCTAGCTTGGGATGAACTCCTCATTTTGTAGATAAATACTGCATGTATGCTTCATGTTGGTTGGTTGGTTGTTGGGCTGAAATACTGCATAGACTCTGAGTTGTAAAGAAGTTGGCTTTGAACCTCCGTCATTGTTTTGGACTGGATATCAATGGAACAAGCATATTCATAGGATTCATAAACTTGGTTAAATGATGATGTTATTCTGATCTTGTAATGGTTTTCTTTTGTTTTCCATTTTGTACATCAATTTCTCTTATAACAGAACATAAAATTTAGGTTAAGATATGATGTTAGAAGCACCTTAATTATGTCTTCTATCTATTGTTTACATGTTTTCCTTTGTTGGGTATGATTGGAGAACTTAGGATTTCCCTGCTCTCCATTTTCACCTAGTTTTTTTTCTTGAGATTAACTCAGTAGATTCCATCCAAAGAATTCTATGGTTTGCCCTGTCCTTTGGTTATGCTTGAAATGTTGTTCTCAAGGCTTTCTTTGAAGTTTACTTACTAGAGTTTGGCTAAATAATTTTATGGTTTTCCCTGTCATTTGGTCTACCTTGAATAGTCACTTTAAAGGTCTTTGAAGTCTGATTGAAGAATTTACGATTTTCCATGCTCTTTAATCATTACTGAATTTCTAACTTAAATGTCTTGTTTGTCTGAAAGTGAATATCTAGAGAATTTAGTATTTCCCTGCTCTCTAGGATTTGCTGGATTGTTTTCTTAAAGTTTACTTGGTAAATTCTAGCCAAAGAAGTTTATGGTATGCCATGTCCTTTTATTCTTTCTTAAAAATAGTAATATTAAATAATTTTCTTGTTCTAGTACATGTTAAAGGATTCTTAATTTCCCTTTAAAGCTACTAAACTCACAACTTAGTGCTCATTTCACACCCATATAAGCTATTAAGATCCATTTGGCTTTGTTAGATTGCCATATGGAACACCCTTGATTTGTTGTTGTACTCTTCAAACCTTTCACAGAATCCATAGCCCAATGGTTTGAATTTATCTTACTCTATATGTTATTTATAACAAACAACCCAAACAAAACAAAACAAACAATCCCTATCATTTTAACTAGCCTAAAAACAACATCCTAAATCAATCAAGTTATATCTTTTATACAAATATAGAGAGAGCCCTCTCCGAGTCCAGGAAGGCTAGGTCCTAGGACTCCAAAGTTGGTTTGATGTAACCCTTGTTTATTTGGTCTTACCAATCTGAAAAATTACACAGACCTAACAACTTCTAGGAAGCTCTCTCCAATTTGGGTAAAGTACTAAGAAGGTTCATTGAGATGCATCTCTCCTTGAGCCCAGAAAAGTGTGAATTCCTGAAGAAAGCAGGGGTTGTATTAAAACACTCGATATCCCAAGTAGGAATATAGGTAGAACCGAACAAAATCACTATCATAAAAAAGGTACCTACTCCTCAAAAGCAAAAAGATTGCAGCAGTTTCTTAGGATTAGCTTGTTGGGTGTGGAGCCTGATTATCTTGTTTATTTTGTATTACAGCGTTGGATCCCTGTACCTTAATGGGGCATCAATGCCGCCCATAATTAAACACTGCCTGCGGGGTCCAGGGGGGCAACTGCAACTTTATGGAGCCCCCCCTGGCAGGGAGTTTCAGGGGCAGCGCCCCCAAAGTTAAAAATAGATGTAAAATTGCCTTGTAAAAGTATAGTAATTTCTAGTAAATCTAGGCCGTTCATTAGGCAGATAATCTGACAGTAGAAGCTATATTTAGTTTAGGGCTTTTTTCCCTAGAAGGCAACCCCTCGGTTGTATGAGGGAATTGTATTGCAGTTGTGTATTGTGTGTGTATTCTCAGAGCGAGAAATAGATAGGGAGACTATGAGAGAGATTAGAGGATATTACAGTGGATCTGTTGTAGGTTGTGTCTCTTCATTTTTTTGGATAATAGAAAGAAAGGACTGGTTGTTCGGGGGGGGGACGTAGCCCAAACTGGGTGAACCACATATATCTGTGTCTCTCTAGTTTTATGTGTTTCGTGTGTTTGTGTTTTCCACATATTTTATGTGTTGCATTTCTCTATAATATATAATTTTCTAACAACTGGTATTAGATCCGAAGGTATATTTGGCTGATAAACTCATAGGAAAGAAGGGTTCCTCATTTGAGTGGGAGCAATGGCAGAAGATGGTAAGTTTAGGGTCGAGAAATTTAACAGCCAAAACTTCCCATTGTGGAAGATGCAGATGGAAGATTATCTGTATCAGAAATATTTGTACCTACCATTGAGCGGAAAAACAAAGAAGCCGACAGCTATGATAGACACAGAATGGGAGATTCTCGATAGAAAGGCATTCAGAACAGTACAATTGTGCCTCGCGGTGTCAGTAGCCTTTAATATTTCGAAGGAAACAACAACAGAGGGTTTGATTAAGGCATTGGCGAAATTATATGAAAAACACTCTTCCTAAAACAAGGTATTTCTTATGAAACATTTATTTAATATGAAGATGTCAGAAGGTGGATCTGTTGCAGACCATTTAAATGATTTTAATACAGTTACTAGTCAGTTAAGTTCTGTAGGTGTGAACTTTGATGATGAATTTAGGGCTCTTTTATTTCTGTGCTCATTTCCAGAAAGCTGGAATGGTTTAGTTATGGCTATTAGTAACTATGTCTCCGGATCTACTACTTTAAAGTTTGATGATGTTGTTGGTGCTATCCTTAGCAAGTAAATGCAACGGAAAAGCTCTGGTGAGACATCGAGTAATTCTTTGAGTGTAGAGTCCCAGGGAAGAAAAATGGAAAGAGGAAAGAGCTTAGGATATCGTATTAAATCAAGGAAAGGCAGATCCAAGTCCAGATCAGGGATAGTGTGTTGGAAATGCGGAAAGAAAGGACACCTGAAGAAAGACTGTAGATCTGGGTAGCGAAAAGAAGGAGACGCACAGCAAGAAAACAATCATGAAGCAAATGTGACAGGTGATGTGTTACAAGATGCTTTGATTCTTCTTTCGAAAATTTTACTGATTCCTGGGTAGTAGATTCAGGGGCCTCATTCCAAGCTAGACCTGATAAGAAATATTTTCATGACTATGTTCAAGGAGATTTTGGACAAGTCCATTTGGGTGATGATAAACCCTGTAAAATTTTTGGAATGGGTAAGGTTCTTGTAAAATAGCAGAATGGAAACCAATGGCTATTAAAGGAGGTAAGGCATGTTCCAGATCTGAAGAAAAATCTAATTTAAACAGGGCAGTTAGGCGGTGAAGGTTGTGTGAAAAATTTCACAGAAAAAACTTGGAAGGTCACCAAAGGAGCCCTGGTAATAAGAAAAGGTGAAAAGGTTGGTACATTGTATTTATGCAATGGTATTTCTAACTTTGGTAATGCTTTAACTTCCAAAGGAGCAGATGCAGCATTATGGCATCATAGGCTCCGACACATGAGTGAGGAGGGGATGAAGATTCTTCACTCAAGAAATTTGTTGCCGGGTTTGAAGAATATTGATTTGGATTTCTGTGAGAATTGCATTGATGGAAAACAGAAGAGAGTCAAATTTCTCGTAGTTGGGAAAGAAAAGAAGAGCGAAAAATTAGAGCTTGTGCATACAGATGTATGGGGACATGCTCAGATATCATCTCTTGGTGGATCTCATTATTATGTTACTTTTATTGATGATGCAACTAAAATGACTTGGATTTATTGTATTCAGAATAAATCTGATGTATTTGATACTTTCAAGAAATGGAAAGCTTTGGTTGAGATTGAGACACGAAAGAAGTTGAAGTGTCTCAGATCAGACAATGGAGGTGAGTATTGCAGCAAAGAGTTTGATAGGTACTGTTCAAAGCATGGAATTCGTAGAGAGAAGACAGTTCCAAGAACACCACAAGAAAATGGTGTGTCAGAAAGGATGAACAGAACAATCATGGAGCGTGCAAGGTGCATGAGATTGCATGTAGGATTTCCTTTACAATTTTGGGCAGATGTTGTAGATACTGTTGTTTATCTAATAAACAGAGGGCCTTCAAGTTCCTTGGATGGTGGTATTCCAGAGGAAGCATGGACAGGTAAAAAGGTAAACTAATCTTTTTTAAAGCCATTTGGTTGTGAGGTCTTTGTCCATATTAATAAAGAAAATAGAACAAAGCTTAAGGAAAAATCAAAGAAATGTACCTTTATTGGATATGGTGCTAATGATTTTGGTTATCGCTTATATGATTATGAAAATCAAAAAATCATTAGGATCAGAGATGTAATATTCAATGAAAAGGTCTTGTATAAGAATCAGTTGCAGGAAAAGAAACATGAAAAAGAAAACAAAGAATACACAGTTCTTGATGAGATCACAGAAAAGGTAAAGGTGCCTGAAAATAATAATAATCAATAGCCACAACAATAACAACCACCACAACAGCAACAAGCACCTCAAACACCTGAAAGTGGTGTTAGAAGATCTACCAGGATAAGTATACCCCATGAACGATACTCTCCTTCATTATATTATTTATTGTTGACTGATTCTGGTGAACTTGAATGTTATGAAGAAGAAATGCAGGTTGAAACCAGGAAGAAGTGGGAGCTATCCATGGAAGAAGATATGGACTCCTTAATGCATAACCAGACCTTGGACTTAGTCAGGTTGCCTACAGGTAAAACTACATTGAAAAATAAATGGGTTTACAGGCTGAAGGAAGAAAATGGAGGAAAACAAAGGTACAAAGCTAGACTTGTGGTGAAGGGGTTTGCACAAAAGAAAGGTATTTATTTTGATAAAATATTTTCTCTTGTTGTTAAGATGACTTCAATCAAAACTATTTTAAGTCTTGTAGCAGCAGAAGATTTACATCTTGAACAGTTAGATGTAAAGACAGAATTTCTACATGGATATTTGGAGGAAGAGATCTATATGAAGAAAATAATATGAGGTCAAAAGGAAATAAAAATTAGTGTGCAGGTTAAAGAAGAGCTTATATGGCTTAAAACATGCTCCAAGGCAGTGGTATCTAAAATTTGACAAGTTTGTCTGAACAAGGTTATACTAGATGTCACTTTGATCATTGTGTTTATCTGAAATAGAAAAATTATGGCAACTATATTATGTTGTTATTATATGTAGATGACATGCTTGTTGCAGTGTCTAACATGCAAGAAATAAATGTGCTCAAAAGAAAATTTGAAAATTCATTTGCAATGAAGGATTTGTGAGTTGCAAAACAAATCCTTGGTATGAGAATAACTAGAGACAAGAAAAATTGCAAATTAACACCGTCTCAGAATGAGTACATACAAAAGGTGTTGAAAATATTTAATATGCAGAATGCAAAACCAGTTAGTACACCTTTTTCTAGTCATTTCAAACTTAGTAAGGAGATGTACCCCAAGACCCAAGAAGAAATGGACTGTATATCTAAAGTTCCATATGCATCAGCAGTTGGAAGATTAATGTATGCAATGGTCTGCACAAGGTCTGATATTGCACATGCAGTGGGAGTTGTAAGTAGGTACATGAAAAATCCAGGAAAAGAACATTGGATGGCAGTGAAATGGATTCTCAGATATTTGAGAGGTACCACAAATCAAGCATTATGCTTTGGTGGTTCAAACATTGCTCTATAGGGATATTTTGATGCAGATATGGTAGGTGATAGAGATAACAGGAGGAGCACTACAAGTTATGTATTTACTATAGGTGGAATAGCTTTCAATTGGGTTTCAAAAATCCAAAGTGTTGTTGCACTTTCAACAATAGAAGCAGAGTATGTTGCTGCTACAAAGTCTAGTAAAGAAATGATTTGGTTACAAAGGTTTATGGATGAATTGGGTAAGAGGCATGATATGGGCACGTTATACAGTGATAGCCAAAGTTCCATTCATCTTGCAAATAACTCAGCATTTCATTCCAGGACTACACACATATAGCTCAAGTACCATTTCATACGGTCAGTATTGGAAGATGGACAGTTGAAGCTGGAAAATATACACACTAGCCAGAATCCTGCAAATATGCTAACAAAAGTTGTAACCAGGGACAAACTGAGATTATGCTCAGTTTCAATTGGTCTTCAAGGATGACAATGAATATGAGAAACAACCAAGTTCAAAGAGGAGTCATTGTCCAGCAAATGAAGCAGTGATGGAGTTGCTACAAATCAGTCTCCAAGTGGGAGATTGTTGGGTGTGGAGCCTGATTATCTTGTTTATTTTGTATCACAGCGTTGGACCCCTGTACCTTAATGGGGCGGAAATGCCTCCTGTAATTAAACGCTGCCTGGGGGGTCCAGGGGGGGTGGCTGCGACTTTATGGAGCCCCCCCTAGTGGGGGGTTTCGGGGGAAACACCCCCGAAGCTAAAAATAAATGTAAAATTTCCTTGTAAAAGTATAGTAATTTCTATTCAATATGGGTTGTTCATTAGGCAGATGATCTGACGGTAGAAGTTATGTTTAGTTTATTGTTTTTTGCCCTAGAAGGCAACCCCTCACTTGTATGAGGGCATTGTATTGCGGCTGTGTATTGTGTGTGTATTCTCAGAGTGAAAAACAGATAAGGAGACTCTGAGAGAGAACAGAGGATATTACAGTGAATCTGATGTAGGTTTTGTCTCTTCATTTTTCTGGATAATAGAAAGGAAGGACAGGCTGTTCGGGGTGGATGTTCCCCAAACTCGGTGAACCACGTATATCTGTGTCTCTTTGGTTTTATGTGTTTCATTTTTCTGTAATATATAATTTTTTAACATGGTTGGTTACTATAGAAGTTTCATTAAGGATTTCAGCAAGATATCTTCGCCATTATTTGGGTTACTGGCCAATGATTCTGAGTTTATTTGGTCTGATACTTGTCAAGAGGCTTTCGAGCTCATTAAGGAACAGTTGACTACTGCCCCCATCCTCTGAGGTCCAAATTGGACTCTGCTTTTCCACATCCACTCTGATGCATCTGAAAAAGCTGTAGGGGCAGCATTAGGACAATTAGAGGAAAAAATTCCTTATGCCATTTATTTCATTAGCAAGAATTTGTCCAAGGCCAAGCTGAATAATAATATTACTGAGAAGGAGATGTTAGAAATTGTCCATGCATTGAACAAGTTCAGGAATTATGTAACTGGATACCAGACCTTTTTTTCACACTGACCATGCATTCATCAAGTATTTAATGAATAAATTGGATGTTAATGCTAGGATATTTATATGGTTGCTACTTTTGCAGCAATTTGATTCGACTATTATTGATAAGCTTGGAAAGGAGAATGTTGTTGAAGATTTTTTGTCTAGGTTAGCTCTCCCTGAAGTTGAAGAAGGAATGGTGGTTGACCAGCTGCCATATGAGAATCTCTTTGCTATATCAACACTCTCACCATCATTGTCTGATATAGCCAAATACCTAGTTGCGGGGAGACTCCTTCCTAATATTTCATTCAGGGAGACGAGAAAAATCATCAGAAAAAGCTCCCCTTTCACATGGATTGGGGGAAACCTTTCCAAGTTAGGCCCTGATCAAATCCTAAGGAGATGTGTGAGAGAGGAAGAATTTTTTGATATCCTCTCTGCATGTCATGACAACCCATGTGGAGGCAAATTTGCTGCAAATAGAACTACTTACAAAGTTTTGTAGGCAGGATACTATTGGCCTAACCTTCACCAAGATTACAAAAGATACACCAGTAGGTGTGACCAGTGCCAAAGGATGGGGAAACCCACACAAAGGGATGATATGTATTTTCACCCTCGAGTAGCTCTTGAGCCATTTGACAAGTGGGGCATGGACTTTGTTGGACCTATCGATCCACCATATGTACAAAGGAAGTATATCATAGTCTGCATTGATTACCTAACAAAGTGGGTTGAAACAAAAGCAGTGAAGGTAGCAACGAAGGAGAAAGTAGTAGCATTTCTAAGGGAGAATGTGTTTTACAAGTTTGGGTACCCCAGAGAAATAGTCACCGAAGAGGGAGCACAATTCACCTCTCACCTCATTTATAATATTTTGAGGAAGCAAAAGATTAATCATAGAACTTCTACTGCCTATCACCCTCAGGTGAATGGCCAAGTAGAAGTTACTAACAAAGATTTAGAGAGCATCCTCACTAAGGCTGTGAGCAAAAACATAAAATATTGGGCAAACAGATTGGTATAAGCTACTTGGGCCTACAACACTACTTGGAAGACAACAACGGGATTCACTCATTATGAACTAGTCTATGGTAAGAAGGCTCTACTTTCAGTTGATTTTGAATTCAATACTTTAAGAATGGCAGCTGAATTAAATCTAGATCTGTCAAATGCCCAAAAAGAGAGGTTGCTCCAACTAAATGGATTGGATGAGTTCATAATGCAAGCACTTCTTCACACAGAGGTATTTCAGCTGCAAAAGAAGGTCTGGCATGACAAGAACATCAAAGAAAAGACCTTCCAAGAAGGAGATTAGGCGTTGTTGTATTATTCAAGGTTTAAATATTTCAAAGGCAAGCTGGTGACAAGATGTTTGGGACCTTACATAGTGGAAATTTTTTTTATAATGGCACAGTTCAAATCAAAACCATAGATGAGGAAGGAATCCCCTTGCTTGTTAATGGTCACAAACTAGAAATTTACAAGAAGCCTTTGTCAAGGGTAGAGTTCATAAATTCAAAAAGTAGAGCGGTGTATGTGATGGGAAACTCCATAGTTTCCCACACCTCCTAAGAAAAAAAATGAATAATGATCCATGGGTGAAAACCTCTTTGAGGCACCCAAGGCAAGCTAGTGGGCTGAAAACCTCGATGGAGGCAGTTCACTTGCTAAAAAAAAAAAGAGAATAAAGATCCATGGGTAAAAACCTATCTGAGGCACCTAAGAAAATTATGTGGGTTGAAAACCTCCATGGAGGAAGCCCACTTTCTTTCAAAAAAAAAAAAGGAAAAACAAAAAAAACACATCTGCATTTCTATGTTTTCTGTGTTTGTTGTTTTGCAAGTTATTAATGGTTTCTAAAAACACAGGGAAGCAATCATATTATTTTCCCTTCTTCTATTTTTCACTCCATTCATTTTCATAACTTCCTCCATCACCTCCATACACCACATTCCTCCATTCTTGAGCACAATGTAGCAAAGAAATTCCTATAGACATATGATGTCTGAGACTACTATAGACATCAGGGAATTCCTACAGTGTAAAAGTTTGTTCTTGAACAACAAGAAAAACAAGAGAGGAGCTAACAAAGAAGACCCTAGGGAAGACAAGAGTGTTGCTCATGGCATCTAGAGCATCCCCATGCAGCATCTCCAACAGGAAGAAACAACAAGGAAATATCAACAGTTCACTCAGAGAGTTGCTCATTCAGAAAGATGCTCACTCAGAGAACAGAAAAAAAGTGAAGAATGCAGCATATAAAAGGCTTGTCTCCGCAATATAGCTGTTGAAAATGCCTTGGAAACGACATGTAAACTCAGGTATAGCTTCTCAACCCTCACTATGCATCCATAATATCCAGAAATAATTAAATTTGCAGACTTATAATTTAAGGGGAAGAAAGGTGGATAGTTAGCTTGGCCACCTAGGCATGCAAAACAAAAGAATTTAAATAAAGTGTAGTAAACGAGAATGAGGGATGGAAATACGTAGTCCATCATGAATTAACAGGGACAAGGAAACAACTGTGTACAAGAGAAATTGGATCTGAGCCGAGCTACATAAGCGCTCCAAAATTAGTTGCACAATCTAATAAAAGGAGATCTTGTCTCATCCAAACCTATAAATTGAGAAATTTGGAGGGAAAGAGATCGAAGGGAGCCACATCACAGCAGTACCGGGAGTGGGTTTCATATTTCAACAACGTCTCCCTACCCATGTCCTGTTCCTCTCTCATAAATATGAGAAGGGCAGATTTTATAGCAACCCAAACAAGGCAGGATTCCACTCCTAGCCTTAGAGTAGAAGAGGAAGAACCAGAAGAGCAAGAAGAGCCAGAATAAGAACCAGAAGAGGAATAAGAAGAAGAAGAAGAAAAGACAAAGGGCCAAGGAAAAATAGAAGAGATGGACATAGAAGTCATATAGATAGTAGAAAATGGGAAAGAAATAGACTCACAACATAGCATCACATTCCCTCAATACAAAGAAGTAGTTTCCACCGTAGCTCCTCTGAGCGAAAAGAGAAAAAGGTAGTCCTCTATGTATTTCAGAGTTGACAAGAGTCAGAGAGATCCAGAAACTCCTCCCACGAGCCCGATTATCATTGGAGAATCACCAAGGGAGGAGCAAAGAATCGAAGAAATAGTTCTAAAGGAGCAGATGCAGAAGGCACAGGCAGAGAATGTAGCACTGAAGGAGAAATTGCAGCAAAAAGGGGAGACACCATTGGAGACTTATGCATATAAGCCCTTCAATACATATTCCCTTCTGACTCATATGTTTTGTACCTCAAGGAGCAATGACTCCTATTTCAAATCAAAACTCTAGCCTCCCATGGATCACTACCTTTCCAAGATTGTAGGCAATTCATGAATTTCTATAAGCAAGCTAACATGGTTGATCGAGCAAAGATGGTAGAGTTTTATTTGAATAACCTTGTGCTAACAAATCTGGACATTTGGGACCCCAATCATAAAATGATGGATATGTAGTTGATGGATCTAATATCTTGAATGATGAATGAGGACTCTAGAGCAAAACAAATATGGAGATTCATGGGAAGAAGAAGTAGAGAACCCTTATATATCAGACCAGAAATTTTCAGCCCAAGAGGAGTCATCCTTAACCATCAAGAGATTGAAAGGGACCCTGCACTAGTTCAAAGCTATCTTCAGACTCAAACTCGAGTGATATGCCACTTTGAAGATGTTTCTAGGCAGATAGAAGATGAGTGCATTATGCCCAGCCAAAGGAGATGGAACAACCTCCCTCACAGCCTCAATAATAGGGAGTACAATACTCCAGAAAGACTAATGGGTGCATTGGAAAGCACGCCATTATACAAGATGGTCATGTAGGAAAAAAGTATCTAATGGTTGGGACTAAAGCTCAACCCACCTTTGTTGCTAGTTCTGAATGATGAAAAGGACATAGATGCATAAGATAAAGAATGGGAGAATGCAAAAAAGAATAATGGTTTTTACCCCCTTTGGGAAATTCCCGCACTTCTTCCTCAAGATATCAGGGGGGCTACCAAATCCTTGAAGGAAATGCAGGAGGAGGATTAGTTTCTCATAGGATGAGCAACCATTCAGTAGGGGGGTGATGATGAGAGCCATCATTAGACATATTTGGAGGGGTTAATGGTCACCTTTTTTCCTTCTTAGATCTCTTTTTCTTGCATTATTATTATTATTTGGTTTTATGATGCTAGTATAGGTGGTGATTAAGGCTAACATAATCTGAGTGCCCAGTATGAGGTTGAGTGCAGAAAATCATGATTTATTAAGAATTTGTATAAGGATTCTATCATGAAGACTTGGAGGAGACAACAAGGAGAAATTATTGGAGGATTGTCCACCCTCCTTAGCTCTCAAAGGTAGCCAAAGGATCCCAAATATTCTCTCCAAGCAATTAAAATTCCAAAGGCAGCCAAAGGATCCCCAGGGATTCTCTCCAGCAATTCAAATTCTAGAGGCATCTAAGAAACTCAATCTTTGTTTACTTCGAGTCAAGTGGGCTCAATCACTATTTTCTATGGAGCTATTGGTAGTTTCCCTGTAGAATAAACAGAAAAAATCTAGAGCTAGGAAGATTTAGTGAATTACAGTCGATTCTAGTTGAAACTTTGTTGCAAGCTATTGAGATTTTTATTATTTTACTCAGTGATCAAACTTTCAAAAATGTATGAGGTTATTCTTTTATGAAATGAGAATACTGATTTCATTTGACTGATTTAATTTTTGGAGATTAGGCTCATGGGTCAGGGCCCAATCCATGTGCCTCAGCCTCTCTGTTGTTACTATCTTTTCCTTTATGCCATCAAGCTAGTTTTCTTTATGTCATTCAATTAGTTCTGCTTCTCATAGTTTCATCGCTGCTTAGGCTTTGCTTTCAATTTTTTGTTGTAGTTTTTCATTTTCCTATGAGTATTTGAATATAGGATAAAACTCTAAAAGTTGTGGATATAGACTTCCCCTCTCATATCTGTCAATAGAGTTCGAGAAGGGTATACCTTCCCACATACCAAAAACATTGGTTTCTATTCACTATTTCCATCTTTGCATTATGCCTCTAAACCTTGATTTTACGCCTCCATTCCCTCCTGTTTTCTGCTTATTTTAACTACTGCACCCACCTTTTTTTTCCCTAACAGCACTTAAACCCTTCAGCCACCTTATTCCTTTGTTTTTATTGGTTACGGTTTCCTTACTCGTTTAACGCAAAAATGCTGGAAAAACCATCAAAATTGACCTCTGCCTTTCCTCCTCGAAATCCTTGCTACCGTACTTCACTCACTGTAGATCGCAATTTTCATTCGGTTCCTTTTAACACTTACCGCTCCCATCTGCCGATTGTGATATTGTAATCATGCTCTGCCACCAGTCCCACCACCACATCACCCATCACAATAGCACGTCGCACCATTTTCCTCTTCCCTTCAAGACTTATCATTCACAGTTTCCTTACCTTTTCTAACGCAAAACTCTTGAAAAACCTTGGAATTCGAGCTTCCGCCCTTACTCCTTGAACTTCCCGCTACCGTACATCGCAAATCGTAAATCACAATGTTTAGTTCCTTCCGTTAACACTTATTGCTCCCATCTGCCAATTGCGATATTCGTGGTTCCACTGCCAAATCACCCATCACAATCGCACTTTGCACATTTTCCTTTTTTTCTTTTAGAATTACTGCTTCCAAATTCCAATTGTGATATTTCGATTGTGCTCTGCCATCAGTCCCACCACCACGTCACTCAGTGCATTTCGCACATCGTAACTCTTTCATGAGCGCATTTCGCGTTTCGCTCGTCACAGCTGTTAACCAATCGCACTTCGCAACTTTTTCTCCATCACATCTCCGCCATCGCAATTTTCAAATTATTCCGCTCCGAAGCCATTTTTGCGCTATAATAAAGTTCAAACCCCCTCTTTCCACTTATAAGCCCTGTTTCATTTGTTAAGACCTCCATTAGCCTCTTTAGCCCTTTTCCTTCCTCCAAGATGCAAAATCAACACTTTCTCAATTAGGATTAAGTCATGGATAGCTTAGTCGCATGGGTAGAAGCATGATAGATAGACCATGGTATAAACATAGTGCATTTATCCGTTTGGCCAAGTTAAGTGTGTTTTATAATTAGTTTCCTTTCTGTCATTTATTTCCTGAAAATTAAATTAGTTCCATTCATGTCATTTCTTTTCAGCAATATAATTTAGTTTCATTTCAGTCATTTCCTTTTTTGTAAATTAAATTAGTTTCATTCTTGCCATTCCTTTCCAACAATTTAGTTTAGTTTCCTTTCTGTCATTTCCTTCCAGTAATTTACTTTCTAGTCCTTATCACAGTTTAATAAATAGAGCCCTTTCGTAAAGTAGAAGATGATGACATGAGAAAAATGCAGCTACTATGTATATAGCATTGTCACCTCCAAGTTTGTACAAACCCCGGGTTGATAAAGTAAAGTAGGGCAACCCTGGGAGTTGCGGCACTCTTGGTGCAATACCAGGGCTCACCAGAACTAATGGCCTCTCATCTCTTCTAGGGGGCTTCCCTATTCTTTGGCATACATCACATGCTCTACAATACTCCTATACATCCTTACGTAGTGTGGGCCACCACAGTATTTCCCTCAAGATCTTCTACGTAGTATCCTTTTTTGCATAATTTCCACCAGTTGTGCCTCCATGATCTTCTACTATAATCTTTGATCTTTCATGTTTAAGGACATATCTGTGTAGTATCTCATCTGGTACCATCTTATATAACTGTTCTGATAGCAATGAAAAATAATATGACTTAACCACCAATTATTTCTTTTGCTTCGTTGTATGTTCTAAAGGAGCCATCATTGTGGTAAAAAATTTAATAATGTCTGAAAAGTGGTCATATTATATTGTTATTGCAAAAAAATACGCATCAGGTAGATTATCTTTTATGCTAGCCAGTTCTTCTCCTGTTTCTATTCTTGACAGATGGTCAGGTCCTGCATTCAGCCTTCTTGGTCTAACAATAAATTCAGAGTCATAATCCTAGAATAAAAATAACCATCTGTAGATATTCCCTCCTAACACAGGCTTATTGACCAAATAATTCAATGAAGAATGATCCATAAACATCAAAAAATGTGATCCCAACAAATAATGTATGAATTTATGTAGTGCATATACCATAGCTAGACCTTCTCTTTCCGTGGTAGTGTAATTCTTCTCAAATGTAGGAAAATTCCTACATACAAAAGATATAGGATGCTCAATTTCTCCTTCACCAAGCTCTGCCAATACCACTCCTAAAGCCATGGAAGAAGCATCGACATGGACACGGAATTCCTTATTCCAGTCAGGGAATACTATAATAGGCGCAATTACCATCTTTTATCTTAGTATGTCGAGGCTCTTCTGGAATTCTTCATGCCACTGAAAAGTCACATATTTCTTCAAAAACTTCTCCATTGGCGATGTGATCTACGCATACCCATTGATGAATATTCTGTAGTATCCTATATGTCCCAATGCAATGCACAACTGTCCTACTGTCTTAGGTGGATCCAATTTTACAATGACAACAATCTTCGCAAGGTCCAACATGGGTCCTTGCTTGCAAACAACATGTCCCAAAAATATTCCAAAAGGTACACAAAATATGCACTTCTTTATATTCAAAGAGAGATGATGTTGTCTACAAGTGTCAAGCATAAGCCTCAAGCTCTTAACATATTTGTTAAACAATCCAAATATTATCCAGTCATCAACGTATACCTCCAAAACCTTGTGAATGTACTCCTTAAAAGTTGCGACCACCTCTATGGAAAATATAGCAGGGGCATTATTCAACCCAAAAGACATCACTGTATACTGATATGAGCCCCATTCTGTAGAAACTGTGGTCTTGTGTCAATATTCAGGTGCAATTATGATATGATGATATCCTAAAAATCCATCTGTAAATGAATAGGCTTCCGAACCTCCTACATTATACAATACTTCATTTGTGAAAGGGGTGGGAAAAGGATTGTGTAAGCATGCATTGTTCAACTTCATTATTTCAACTTCCTTATTTCAACACAAATCATAATCTCTCATTTTGTCTTCTTTTCGTACACCACCATAGGACTTACCCATCCTGACTCTTCGACAAGTTCAATAATTCGTGTTGTTATCATCTTATCAAGTTCTAGATTCAATTTATCCTTGTAATTTGGGTTCAAACTATAAGGTCTCTGCTTGAGTGGATTTGCATCAAGCTTCAACGGAATCTTCATGACTCCCAAATCTCCCAATATTCCCTTCATATCTCAAAATGTTTTGGGAAACATTTCTTGATATTCATGCAATAATTTTGAGACTTTGTTGACTATTTCCTCGTCCCAATAATCTCCTACCGTTGCAAAATTGGGCTCCTCTTCTGATCCAATGTTCAATTTCTTGGTCTTCAATGGATGTGTGATATCTAGAATCTCTATCTTTGGTATTTACTTCGCGATGTCATTCTTATTCTACTATGTTGATGTTTTGGGGGTGTTATTCTTCTTCTACAGTAATATTATAACATTCTAGTGCATACTCTATCTGTCCAGCCCAATTAGGTTGTTGCCACGTCAATGTGGTTACTCCCTCAATGATATTCTATTTTACTACCTGAAGGGCCAAATCCATGCCTGGACATTCATCCTCAAAGCTGAATTTTAAAATAAAACCATCAACCAAGTCTTCCCAATTCATAGTACCATGTCATAGTTCTGTTTCTAGGTGCCAATTCTTAGGAATTGTCTCCAATGTGTGAATAAATACATGTACCCTATGGAATCTCCTTCCATGTTGTAATGCATAGTTGGATATAATCTCTTAGGTCGATTTCAACATCATATTTCATTTTCATTTCTGTTTCCACTTGTCCAAACCTTATCGACATGAATCTTCGACATACCTTCCAATCTCCTATATTGTTCTTGTGTGTGCCCCACCATCTAGTAGGGGTAGATCTTAGGGTTTTATCCAAATCTAACCATATTTGATCTTCTGGTACCTGCTCTTTGGTGAGCCTTTGTATTTCACCAAGAGTGTCGCAACTCTCAGGGGCTGTCCTACTTTACTTTATCAACCCGGGGTTCATACAAACTTTGAGGTGACAGTGCTATATATACAGTAGATGCATTCTGTTCATGTACTCCTCTTCTGCTTTACGAAAGGGTGCTACTTCTAGGGGTTCTTAGTGAATTCCATCACACTTCAATGAAGCTAAACTAAATTGAAGAAAGGAAATGATAGAAATGGAACTTATTTAATGTGTAGGAAGGAAATGAATGTATGAAACTAAATTAAATTGCTGAAAAGAAATGACAGGAAGGAAACTAATTTAATTTTGCAGAAAACAAATAGCAGAAAGGAAACTAATCCTAAACCACACTTAACTTGTCCAAATGGCTAAATGCACTCTACTTATCCTATGATCTATCTACCATGCTTCTATCCATGCAACTAGGCTATCCATCATTTAATTCTAATTAAAAAGAGTTAATTTTCAGCTTGGAGGGAAGAAAAGGGCTAAAATAGGCTAATAGGGTGTTTAACACATGAAACAAGGTTCAGAAGTAGAAAGAGGGGGTTAAACCCTTATGAAAATTTATTATAGCGTGAAAAATGAATTTGGAGAAGACAAAACTCAAAAGTGCGATGGCGGAGTGCGATGGAGGACAAAAGTTGTGATGTGCGATGTCGCAATCGCAACTTCGCAAGTTTAAAGGGATAGCAGTAAAGGTTAACGGAATGAAATAAAATGTGCGAAGTGCAATTTGAAACGCGTGATGTCGAAGAGTGTGACGTGGCAGAGTTATCGCATCAGCAGAATAAGCGGCAAGTGTTATGCAAAAAGGTAAATGACGTGGTTTGCGATTTTCGATTTCACAATATCGCAATTGCAAGAACGAGCAGTAAGTGTTTAGAGGTAAAACATAAATGGTGTGAAGTGTGATTTGAAATGGGTGACGTAGTGGTGGACCAAAAGCGGGGCGCGATCGCAATATCGCAATGGGCCAAAACAACAGTAAGTGTTAAGGGAGAGAGGAAAAAGTTGCGGGATGCAATTTGCGATAGGATAAGAACTGCAGGATGTGATTTGCGATAGGATAAAAAAAATGCAGGATGCGATTTGCGATAGGGTTGACCTGGTGGTGGGACCGACGGCGGGGCGCAATTTTGTAATATCACAATCACAAGAACGAGTGGTGAGTGTTAAGGGGAAAGGCTAAGCGGTGCGAAGTGCAATTTGTGATTTCACAATATCACAATCGCAAAGAACGAGCGGGAAGTGTTAAAGGTAAAAGTCAAATGTTGTGATTTGTGAAGTATGACGTACGATGTTGGAAGACTCGAGGAGAAATGGAAAAGGTCATGTTTTTGGTGGTTTTGAATGGCTTCTCACATGTTTTTCATAAAAAGGTAGGGCGGCCGTGAACAGAGAAAAAAAGAGAAATAAGGCTTTGCAAGGCTTAAGTACATTAGGAAAAGAAAAGGTAAGTACAACGTAAATATTAGAAGAAAAGGAGGGGAATGGAGTCGTAAGAGTTGTGCTAATAAGTGAGACACACCTGTGGATTCATGCATGGGAAACAAACAAAAATGTGGGACGAAACAGAGAAAAAAAAGGCCTGGACTTGGTAACACAAATTCTTCCCCAAAACTCAAACAGAAAGCAACTTTTTACCTATGTGAAGGTCTACCCTACTCAAAATCTATTAACGTATATGAGAGGGGGAGAATTTTCCATATTTTTTGGAGTTTTTACTCGATTTTACTACTCATAACTAATTAAAACTACAACAGTAAAAAAATAAACAGCAATCAAACTTATCAGAAGCAGATCTAACTTAAATGGTAGAAGAAAAACTAGATAAATGACAGAAAGGGAAATATAGTAACAACAGAGAAGTTGAGGCACATGGATTGGGCCCTAAAACACGAGGCTAGCCCTATGAAACTTAAATCAGTCGAACGAAATCAGTATCCTCATTTAATAAAATAATAACTTCATACATCTCTGAGAGTTTGATCACTGAATAAAACAAAAAGCTCATAGCTAAAAACAATAGTTTTGAATGGAATCGAGACTAGAATAGACTAACGTTTCCTAGCTCTAGCTCTGCCCTATTTATTCTATAGGGAAGCTACCAACAGGTCCCTAGAAAATGGCAATTGATTCTACTTGACTCCAAGTGAACAAGGAAAGGGTGCACTCTTCTTTGAGTTGCTTGGCTGCCTTTGGAATTCGAATTTCTAGAGAGAATCCTTGGGGATCCTTTTGCTTCTTTTGGAATTTGAATTGCTAGAGAGAATCTTTGTGATCCTTTGACTACCTTTGAGGGTGGAAAATCCTCCTATAAGTCCTCTTTCCTGTCCCCTCCAAGTCTTTATGATAAAATCCTTATAAAAATGATTAATAATTCCTGATTTTCTGCACTAAACCTTATATTAGGCACTCTGATTATGTTAACCTAAATCACTACCTATACTAGCATCATAAAACCAAATAATAATAAAAATGCAATAAAAAGAGATCTAAGAAGGAAAAAAGGTGACTATTAACCCCTCCAAATATGTCTAATGATGGAGCTCATCATCACCCCCCTACTGAATGGTTGCTCATCCTCTGAGCAACTAATCCTCCTCTTGCATTTTGTTTAAGGCTCTGACAACCCCCCTGATTTCCTCAGGAAGAAGTGTGGGAGTTTCCCCAAGGGGGTAAAAACCATTATTCTTTTATGCATTCTCCCATTATCTATATTGTGCATCTGTGCCATCTTAATCAGTCAACCCCAGTAGCAAAGGTGGGTTGAGCTTTAGTCCCAACCATTAGATATTTTTGGCCTGTATGGCCCTCTTTTATAATGGTGCCCTTTTGAATGCACCCCTCAGCCTTTCTGGAGTATGGTACTCCCCATTCTTAAGGCTGTGAGGGAGGCTTTTCCATCTCCTCTGGCTGGCCATAATGCACTCATCTTCTATATTCCTAGAGACACCATCAAAGTGCCCTATCACCTGGTTTTGAGTCTGAAGGTAGCTTTCAACTAGTGCAGGGTCCCTTTCAATCTCTTGATGGTTAAGGATGAATCCTATTGGGCTGAAAAATTATGGTATGATATATAAGGGTTCTTTATTTCCTCTTCCAATGGCCTTCCATATCTCTTTTTCTCTAGTTTCTTCATTCACCATCCAAGATGCTAGAGCCATTAACTGCATATCCCCCATTGTAAGATTGGGTTCCCAAATATCCAGATTTGTCAGCACAAAGTTATGCACATAAAACTCTTCCATCTTTAGTTGATCAGCCATGTTATCTTACTTGTAGAAATTCTTGAATTGCTTACAATCTTGGAAAGGTAGTGATCCATGGGAGGCTAGAGTTTTGATTTTAAATAAAATCCATTTCTCTTTGAGGTACACAACATATGAGTTTGAGGGGAATCTATGCTAAAGGGTTTCTATGCATAAGTCTGCCATGGTGGCTACTTTCTCCTCTTTTTGTTGCAATTTCTCCTTTAGTGCTACATTCTCTGTCTGTGCCTTCTGCAGTTGCTCCTTCAGAATTATCTCTTCGATTCATTCCTCCCCCCTTGGTGATTCTTGAATGATAATCAGGCTTGTGGGAGAAGTTTCTGGCTCTCTCTGATTCTTGTCAGCTTTGGAATACCTAGAGGTCTGCCCCTTTCTCTTTGCGATCAGAGGAGATATGGTCGCAACCATCCTTTTGTATTGAGGGGATATGGTGTTGTGTTGTGATTCTGTTTCTCGCCCACTTTCTACTATCTTTATGACTACTATGGCCATCTCTTTTGTTCTTCTTTGGCTCTTTTTCTCTCTGCTTCCTCTGGTTATTAATTTTTTTGCTGGTTCTTCCTCTTCTTCTTCTGGTTCTTCTTGTTTTTTTCTAGTTCTTCCTCTTCTTCTTTAAGCATTGTGTGCTTCCGTCGATCTCTATCCCTTTAAAACTTTTCAATCTACTGGTTTGGATGAGACATAATCTCCTTTTATTAGATATCGCAACTAATTTTGGAGTGCTTATGTAACTCGACTCAGCTCCAGTTCTGTTGTAGACATTTGTTTACTTCTCTTGTTAGTTCATGATGGACTGTGTGTTTCGTCCCCTCATTCTCCTCTACTCAAATTGATTTAAATCTTCTTGTTTTCATGCCCAGGTGGCGTGTACTTCTACTTTTATTCCAGTCATACCTCACGGTGGTGGCCGAGTTAACTGGCCACCTTTCTAGCCCTTAAACTCTAAGTATACAGATTAATTATTTCTAGATATTATGGATGCATAGCAAGGGGTGAGAAGTTATACCTGAGTTTACCTATTGTTTCCAAAGCGGTTTCAGGTGCTGGAGGTTGGATACAAGCTTTTTAGATGTTGCGTTCCTCACCATATTCTTGTACTCTGAATGAGTAGCTTACTAAATGAGCAGCTCCCTGAGTGAGCTGCTAATCTTTGCTTGTTGTTTCCCTCTGTTGTGGATGTCATGTGTGGTGCTTGAGATTCCATGGGTGGCATTCTCGTTCTCCTGGATTTTTTTACACAAATTTTCTTCTTGTTCTTCTTGGAAGTCCATGAACACCTTTTTTTTTTAAGGAACTTCCTGATGTTTGTAGCAGTCTATTTGTGTGTTGCTTCTCTTGCTACATTGTGCTCAGGAATGGAGAAGTGTGGTGTATGGAGGTGATGAAAGAATTTATGAATATGAATGGAGTGATTGATGGGATGGATGGTAATATAGAAGAAGGGAAAAGAAGATGAATGCTTTCCTGTGTTTCCAAAAACCATTAACACCCTGCAAAACAAAAAACACAAAGATGTAGAAGTATTTTTTTTGTTCTTTTTCTCTTCTTTTTCTTGAAAGAAAGTGGGCTGCCCCCATGAAGGTTTTCAGCCCACAAAATTTCCTTGGGCACCTCAGAAAGGTTTTCACCAATGGATATTTATTCCCTTTATTTCTCCTTTTTTTTTTTTTTTGAGAAAGTGAGCTACCTCCATCGAGGTTTTCAACCCACAAGCTTATTGTTTTTTCTTTTTTCTTTTTTCTTTCAGGAGGTGTGGGAAAATATGTATTTTCCCATCACATACACCTTTCTACTTATTGAATTTATGAAATCTGCCTTTGACAAAGTCTTCTTATAAATTTTGAGTCTGTGACCATTAACAAGCAAGAGGATTCCTTCCTCATCTATGGTTATTATTTGGATTGTGCCATTATCAAAACATTTTTCCACTGTGTAAGGTCCTAACCATATTTTCATCAGCTTGCCTTTAAAATATTTGAACCTTGAATCATACAACAACGCCCAATATCCTTCTTGGAAGTTCTTTTCTTTGGTGTTCTTGTCATGCCATACCTTCCTTTGGAGCTGAACTACCTTTGTGTGAAGAAGTACTTGCATTTTGAACTCATCCAATCCATTTAGTTTCAACAGCCTCTCCTTTTGGGCATTTAATAGATCTATATTTAATTCATATGCCATTCTTAAAGTATTGATTTCAAACTAAAATGGAAGTAGAGCTTTCTTACCCTAGACTAGTTCATAAGGAGTGAATCTTGTTGTTGTCTTCCAAGTAGTGTTGTAGTCCCAAGTATCTTCTACCAATATCTCTGCCCAATATTTTATGCTTCTACTCACAACCTTGGTGAGGATCCTCTCTAAAGCTCTATTAGTTACTTCTACTTGGCCATTCTCCTGAGGGTGATAGGAAGTAGAATTTATATGCTTAACCTTGTTCTTCCTCAAAATATTATCAATGAGGTGAGAGGTGAATTGTTCTCCCTGATAGTGAATATTTCTCTGGGGTATAAAAAATTGTAAAATACATTCTCCCTCAGAAATTTTGCTACTTTCTCGTCGGTTGCTACCTTCACTTCTTTTTCTTCATCCCACTTTATTAGGTAATCAGTGCAGACTATGATATGCTTCTTTTGTCCGGATGGTGGATTGATATGTCCAACAAAGTCCATGCCCAACTTATCAAATGGCTCAAGAGCCACCTAAGGGTGTAAATTCATTTCATCCCTTTGTGTGGGTTTCCCCATCCTTCGGCATTGGTCACACTTGCTGGTGTATCTTCTGGAATCTTGGTGAAGGGTAGGCCAATAGTATCCTGACTGCAAAAATTTGTAAGCAGTTCTCCTTGCAACAAAGTAGCCTCCACATGGGTTGTCATGAAATTCAGAGAGGATATCAAAAAATTCTTCCTCTCTCACACATATCCTTAGGATTTTATCACGAAATAGCTTGAGAATATTTCCCCCAATCCATGTGAAAGGGGTGCTTTTTCTGATGATTCTGCTCCTCTCTCTGAATGAAATATTAGGAGGGAGTTTTCCAGCAACCAAGTAGTTGTCTATATCATAAAGCCATGGTGACAGTGCTAAAATGGAAAAGAGGTGTTCATCTGGTAGTTGGTCATACACCATTCCTTCTTCACCTGCAAGGAGAACTACCCTGGATAAAAAATCTGAAACAACATTTTCCTTTCCAGGTTTATCAACAATAGTCAAATCAAATTACTACAAAAGTAAAAACCATCTAATTATCCTAGCATTTACATCTGTTTTTTTCATTAAATACTTGTTGGTTGCATGGTCAGTGTGTACAAAGGTCTGATATCTAGTGACATAATGTCTGAATTTGTTCAATGCATGGACAATGGCTAACATATCCTTCTCAGTAACAGCATAATTCAGCTCAGCCTTTGAGAAATTCTTGTTGATGAAAAAAATGGCATAAGGTATTTTGTCCTCTAATTGTCCTAATGTTGCCCCTACAGCTTTGTCAGATGCATCAGTATGGATGTGGAAAGGGAGAGTCCAATTTGGACCTCGGAGGATGGGGGCACTAGTCAACTATTTCTTAATGAGCTCGAAAGCCTCTTCATAAGGGCCAGACCAAAGAAACTTACAATCCATGTCCAATAACGTAAATAATGGCAAATCCATCTTGCTTAAATCTTTGATGAACCTTGTATAGTAACCAGCTAAGCCTAAGAAACTCCTAACATATTTCTTCTTTTGAGAAGCATGTATGCTTCTGATGATAGTGATTTTGTTCGGGTCTACCTGTATTCCTGCTTTGGATATGGAGTGTCCTAATACAACCCTTGCTTTGTTTAGGAATTCACACTTTTATGGGCTCAAAGAAATATGTATCTCAATGCACCTTCTTAGTACTTTACCCAAATTGGAGAGAGCTTCCTGGAATTCATCCCCATATGGTGTGAAATCATCCATGTAGATCTCGACAGAGTCATGGAATAACTCAGAAAAGATGCTTAGGACAACCCTTTGGAAGGTGGATGGGGCATTTCATAACCCAAAGGGTAGGACTCTATAAGAAAAGGTACCCCAAGGGCAAGTGAAAGTACTCTTATCTTGGTCTTCAGGGCTGATTTGAATATGATTGTAACCACTGAACCCGTCTAAGAAGGAAAAGGACTTCTTCCCTACAAGACCATCCAAGACTTGGTCCATAAAGGGCAAAGGGAAATGGTCTTTCTTGGTGGCTTTATTAATTTCTCGATAATCAACACAAATTTGCCACTTCCAATTCTTCTTTGGGACAAGGACAAGAAGAGATACCCACTCATTGTCGAATATAGGATATATGAACCCTACACCCAATATTTTCTTTGACTATGTCCTTTAGATTCGGGTTCATCCTTATTTTGGTTTGTCTCGCAGGCTTGCATCCTTCTTTGATGTAAATTTGATGCTAGCATACTGAAGGATGCACCCCTTTCATTTCCCTGTAATCCCAAGAAAATGCTTCAATATTTTCTTTTAAAAGCTGGCATAGCTACTTCCCTTCTTCATTTGAGAGGTTGGGTTGATTTTTAGAGATCTGGATGGGCCAAAATCAATAGCCTTGGTGGTTTCAGGGGTTGTCTCAATTGAGTGCACTTCCATCCACGGTTGGCTTTTATACTCTTTGACTAAGGTTTTGAGAGGAGTGTTAGTGGAGGGATGGTTTTGAATGGCATGGTCGATGAGTTCATCTTCATCAAGTTGCCCCCCTCTATGAATAGTAGCTATGGTACACATAGGGGCAATGTTATATGACTCATCTTCTCCATCCTCCAACCATATAGGGAGATCACGATCAATGGAAGGCTGGGCTATAGGATATAACACTAGCTGTTTAGACAAAGGCCCATTTTTTATTACATGTTTCTGGCTCAACAACTAATATAAGCATCTGTGGTGGCTAACCAAGGTCTCCCTAAGATGAGAGGATAAACATTAAACTTGGTCTTTGGTTGCAGGACCAGGAAATCTGTAGGATACTCCCAAGAGTCAATGGCAACCATAACATCCTCAAAAATTCCTTCCAAAGCTACTGTGGACGGATCTTCAAGTTGCAAAACTATTGTAGTTTTCCTAAAATTCCCTTGGAGATTAAGTTTCAACATATTTTCCTTGGTCATGATATTGATGGTAGCCCTTAGATCAATCAGAGTGTTGGGCACTATGACACTGTCTATATGCACATCAAAAAATGGACTACCAGGGTTCACATATTTTGGAAATATCACCTTCCCCAGCATCAGGTCAGACAGTTGTCCTACCACATTGATGGTGGGGGTATCTATATTCCTTCTCCCAAGCTTCTTGAATAAATTTTATTTGATGATCCTATTGTAGATAGGTACATCCGTTATGGCCTAGATAAGTGGTATCTTTACACACAAACTTTCCAATTCTCCCAGGAGTTTAGTCTCCTCTGGGGTGTGTTGACTAGGGTGGATCAAGTGCTCGGGAAAAGGAGGTAGTTGGATCTAAGTGTTATCTTCTTCCTTTTCCTCCTCAACCTCTACAGGTGGAGATGGGGGATCTTTGTATGGGAGTACTCTTCCCGACCTGAGATTAATCTCTGGTATCTCCACAACATAAGCTGGATGGGACATTTCTCCATTGGGAGCCTATTGTGCCTGTCTGTTGTTCGGGTTTGGATTGGGCTGTGCAGGTATAGGTAGCCTAGGTGGAGTAGCATGAGTAATCTAAGGTTGGGGTTTGGGTGGAGGCATTAGAGTAGGTAGTTGGTTTTGTTGAAGCCTCACCCTTGGGATGGATTGCCCCATTGAGGTTGTTGTGGAACATACTACTGAAACATTTGGTTTACTAGCTATGGATGATATGAAGGGTTGGAAGGCCAAGTAGGAGGTGTACACTAGGATAGAGGAGTTAGGGTGTATCAAGGTTGCATGGGTGCACTCTAATTATTGTAATAGTAAGAGTAAGGTGCACCTTGCATACCTTGTTTATATGGCCGAGGGCCTTCAGGCCTTCTCTGGTTGATTAAACAGAGTTGCTCTGGCATTTTTTCCCCACCTTGATATACAACTTTAAGTCCAGGAAAGGAGGGACACTTTTCTGTGGCATGATTCGCTTCACAGACTAAGCAAACCTCTATGACATTAAGTGGACATTCATTTCTTGGGTGCTTCCTTGTACATCTAGGAAAAAATATGGCCAAGGCTCTCTTTGATTCCTCTTTCTTCCTTTCGACCTACATTGTGTTTGTTTGCAAATAAAATGTGTGCAACATGTCACTATTGAAGTCCTCTAGCATGTTTTCAATCTCATGTTTTATGAAGGTGGAAGAGGAAGGGGTATTGGATGTACTTTGGCTAGCTTTTCCCTTCTTCCTAAATGCCCTAGAATGGTTCCAGAAGATAGTTTTGATTGTTTCATAGGGTTGTTGGTAGGTATCTCCTCCTGATAACATATTCAAGTTTTCTATCATCTCTTCATTGATCCCTCAAATAAGTACCAGTTTAAGTGAGTCAGGATCAAGAGTGCAATTAGCTCTATTATAGTTCAATTGAAACATCTCTTCATAATCCTCTAGGGATTCATCAGGCCCTAGAGTCATCCTAAATATCTCATCCTTAGTTTCCTTGGACCTATAATAGTCTTTGTACTTCCTGTTGAAGGTCTCTTCCATCTGTGCCTAGGTAGTGATGATGTCCCTAGGCAGACTCATGAACCAACACAATGCTGCACCCTTAAGGGTGGATGGGAATAGATTCAACTTATGATCATCATAGGTGTATTCATAAGTCCTAAAAACAACAAAAAATTCAAAAATGAATGTGTCAGGGTCCTTAGAGATAAGTCCATGGAAGTGTGGAAGAGTTGAGGGGCTAATGTTTTTCATCTTAGTTTCCCCATTTGCCTCTTTTATGGGAAAGGCTCTCTTGATCCATGGTTAAGATAGGTGAAGTAGGTCCCTTAGTTGAAACAAGGTCTTCTTCTTCTTCCCCAATAGGATCCTCAAAATATTCAAAAGTCTCTCCTATAGGGGGTTCAATCTCACTGCCACTGAAGAAGAGTGAAGAGTGGCTAGGAGGTGATGTATGGGTTTTATGTAAGATTTGTCTTTGAGTATTCCTAGTCCTATGAGGCATGAAAATCATATTTTTCATATTTTTTAAATATTTATGAAATGACATGAAAATAAATGAAAGTATAAAGGAATGCTAAAGCAAAATCAAAACATATACTAGACGCAACCACAGCAATGGCACCAAAAAGTGGTGAGCCCTGGTATTGCACCAAGATTGTTGCAACTCCCAAGGGCTGCCCTACTTTAATTTATCAACTAGGGGTTCGTACAAAATTTGAGGTGACAGTGCTATATACAGAGCAGATGCATTATGTTCAGGTCATCATCTTTTGCTTTACAAAAGGGTGATACTTCTAAGGGTTCTCAGTGAAGTCTGTCACACTTCAATGAAACTAAACTAAATTGCAGAAAGGAAATGACAGACATGGAACTAATTTAATGTGCAGGAAGGAAATGACTGTAAAAAAACTAACTTAAATTGATAAAAAGAAATGAGAAGAAGGAAAATAATGTAATTTTGCATATAAAAAATAGCAGAAAGGAAAATAATCCTAAACCACACTTAACTTGGCCAAACAGCTAGTGCACTCTACTTATCCTATGATATATCTACCATGCTTCTATCCATACAACTAGGCTATCCATGACTTAATTCTGATTAAAAAGAGTTAATTTGCAGCTTGGAGGGAATAAAAGGTCTAAAAGATGCTAATGGGGGGTTTAACACATGAAACAAGGTTTGGAAGTGGAAAGAGGGGGTTAAACCCTTATGAAACTTTATTATAACGTGAGAAATTAATTTGGAGTGGATAGAACTCAAAAGTGTGATGGTGGAGTGCGATAGAGGAAAAATGTTTTGATGTGCAATGTCGCAATGAAACTTCGCAAGTTTAAAGGGATAGTGCTAAAGGATAATGAAACGAACTAAAATGTGCAAAGTGTGATTTGTGACAAGTGACGTGGTAGAGTGTGACATGGTGGAGTTATCACATCGGCGGAATAAGCAGTGAGTGTTATGCAAAAAGGTAAATGATGCAGTTTGAGATTTGCGATTACACAGTATCGCAATCGCAAGAATGAGCGATAAGTGTTTAAAGGTGAAAGCTAAATGGTGCGAAGTGCGATTTGTGATGGGTGACGTGGCAGTGGAACCGACAATGGGGCATGATTGTAATATCACAAGTGGCCAAAACAAGGGTAAGTGTTAAGGGAGAAAGTAAAAATTTGTGGGATGCGATTTGCGATAGGATAAGAACTACGAGATGTGATTTGCGATAGGATAAAAAAACTGCGGGATGTGATTTGCGATAGGGTTGATGTGGCGGTGGGACTAACGGCGAGGTGTGATTTCGCAATATCACAATCACAAGAACCAGCGGTTAGTGTTAAGGGGAAAAGCTAAAAGGTGCTTAGTGCGATTTGCAATTTCTCAATATCACAATCGCAAAGAACGAGCGGGAAGTGTTAAAGGTAAAAGTCAAACGTTTTGATTTGCAAAGTGCGACGTACGGTGGTGGGAGACTCAAGGAGAAAAGGAGGACGTTTGGTTTTTTGTGGTTTGGAATGGTTTTTTAGGTGCTTTTCATGAAAAAGGTAGGGTGGCCATGAACAAAGAAAAATAGAGAAATAAGGCTTTGAAGGGCTTAAGTGTTAGGCACAAAAAGGCTAAGTAGAACGTTAAGATGAGAATAAAAGGAGGGGAATGGAGGCATAAGAGTAGTGCTCAGAAGTGAGACACACCTGCGGATTCATACATAGGAAACAAACATAAATGCAAGATGAAATAGTGAAAAAAAAGGCTTGGACTTGGTAACACAAATTATTCCCCAAAACTCAAATAGAAAGATATTTTTACATGTGGGAAGGTCTGCCCCACTCAAACTATATTGACAGAGATGAGAGGGGGAGACTTGTCCACAATTTTTGGAGCTTTTCCTCGATTTTACTATGCATAAGCAATTAAAAATGATAGCAACACAAAAAGTAAACCACAATGAAACTTATCAGAAGCAGATCTAACTTAAATGCAGAAAAAAAACTAGGTAAATGATAGAAAGGAATAGATAGTAACAACACAGAAGCTGAGGCACATGGATTAGGCCCTAACCCACGATCCTAGCCCTCTAAAACTTAAATCTGACGAATGAAATAATTTTTCTCATTTCATAAAAGAATAACTGCATACATCTCTGAGAATTTGATCGCTGAATAAATAAATAAAAACTCAATAGCTCACAACAATAGTTCTGAATGGAATCGAGACTAGAATAGATTAAATTTTCCTAGCTCTAGCTTTGCTCTATTTATTCTATAGGGAAGCTACCAACAACTCCCTATAAAATGGTGATTGAGTCTACTTGACTCCCAGTGAACAAGGATTGGGTGCACTCTTCTTTGAGTTTCTTGGCTACCTTTGGAATTCGAATTGTTGTAGAGAATCCTTGGGGATCTTTTTGGCTTCTTTTGGAATTCGAATTGATGGAGAGAATCTTTGTGATCCTTTGGCTACCTTTGAGGGTGGACAATCCTCCTATAATTCCTTTTTGTTGTCCCCTCTGAGTCTTTAAGATAAAATCCTTCTAAAAATGATTAACAATTCCCGATTTTCTACACTGAACCTTATATTAAGCACTCGTATTATGTTAGCCTAAATCACCACCTATACTAGCATCATAAAACCAAATAATAATAAAAATGCAAGAAAAAGAGATCTAAGAAGGCAAAAAGGTGACTATTAACCCATCCAAATATGTCTAATGATGGAGCTCATCAATCTTCATAAGCATTAAGGAAATTTTCTACATTACCCAAACCATCATAGTAAGGTAGGTTACATAGCTCAAATGTCATACAATGAACTACTTTCATTATTCTTGCACAAAACTTTGTGGATATTTCATGCAATTTGTTCTGTAAATTCTCTATTTTTTCTTCTGAATCAGTTGTGAAGGTACTATCATGATCCCAACTCAACTTTCCATCTCTAGTAGGGTTAGTATAATCTTCTTCGTTAGCTATCAATTGATAGATGTTATCAATGTCTGCTATGGTGTATTCTTCTCTCACTGACTCTATATACCTTACTCCTTATGATGGATCTAAAGGAACAATCACACTCATATTTCTTCCTTCAAATATCATTTTCCTCTTCTTTATATTAATTATGGCCATATTGTTAGTTTCGCAATCAATTCCAAGTAAAGCACGATAAGGATTAGTGTCATCAACGATTTCTATTACTTCAAAATCTGCAATGGTGCGAAATCATTCAATATCTACTGTGACACCTCATAGCCTTCCCATAGGAAAGATATTTTGTTGATTTTCCAGTCTTAATTGAATATTAGAACCATTAGGGAATTTTAAGGACTAAAATGGGCCTCCTAAGGAAAATGTACAATCAAAATTCACTTTATGAGAACCAATCACATTTTAGGGGATGACATCATCCCTAATGGTTGAGGTGTCATTGTTTGAGTTGAAAGTACTTGCTTGTCACATTCTCAATGGTGAATAAAAACTGATGGTTAACCATGGTAGTGCTCTAAGTACTTTTAAAGTCATAAAGTAAAGTACTCATAATAAATGTCATTTCACACATTTTGAATAAAATATTATTATTGTCATTTCAATATTATAAATCAAATCAATTCAATATGTAATATAAAATTCATACATAAAATAATATATTACATATATTATATTATTTTCATATAGTATATTAATTACATGTTATTATATAATTTAAATAATATAATTTTTAATTAATAGTATATTCTATAATTAAGAATTTAAGAATTTTTTATATTTAATTTTAAGTTATTTAAGTACAAATGAAAAAAGCATTAGATGTGCAATGATAATGATTTTTTCTTGAAAATATCATTCATATTTATAGTCACATCAATACAATTTTTTTATTAATTTTATTTTGGTACAATTCTTGAATTGAATTTAACTATGGTTACATGGATTTTGGTGCAAAAAGTGAATTGCAAATTCATAAATATTATTTTATTGTTTTCTGCATATATCGCGCTATAGGATGGATCATGTATTCAAAGGATTAAAAGCTCCACTAGCCATGTAGTCCCTAAAAATAGGGCATTGTTCCTTAGAATGGCCCTTTGATTTTCATTTTATACACCACACTTATTCTCTCACTTCTTTACCCTTCTTTATATCTTGTAAGTGCAATGTCAGGTTCTCCAGTTGACTCTGAATTTGCTACATACTTGCATTAGTGTGTCCTGTAGGTGAATCTTCCAACTTCATCGCAATTTCCAGAGCTTCGGCTTGAGTTTATATCTTCTATTGCGTCAAAGGAAACCTGATATGTGGTAGCAACACAATTATAAACCATTCTGTATGCTTCTCTAGGGATATGTTGAAGCTCAGTTGATCCAATAATACCTTAAAAATTTGATCAAGCTCCCAAACAGGCTCATTAATTTTTTTTTAATCTCCTTTAACTCAATAATGCACTATGATTGAGACTTCGGCTTCTTGAACTCTTGTATCAGTGCTTTCTTAATGTCTACAAATGTACAATTGTGAGTGGTCGAATACTTCATATACCATGTTAGCGCTTTATCTTGCAACGTCGTAATGAGCTGTAGCTTCTTTATATCTTCGTCATTAATTTGTTTTGTTGTCCATATAGCTTCGGCTAGAAACCAAAACTATTCTAGCTCCTCTGACCCAATTACTCTGAAAATAGATAGCTTAATGTCATAAGCTATACCTCTCTTTTTAGGGTGTAAGGGGGAGGGGGAGCGGGAGTGGGATGGGGAGCTTGATGGGAGTAGGAGGGGGAGGTGGATGGGGGGTAGGAGGGGTAGTGGGAGTAGGGAGACCACCAGCACCTTGATAACTACTAGATTCTGGCTTTGGAAAACTCTTGGGCTAGAAGGGGGTATACTACAAAGTTTCCTAAGAGTTATCTATGTAGATTTCTTCTTTTTAACCTTCATATTCACTTAGAAGAGGACTATAATCAGTCTCTATGAAGGTCTTCGGGTGTGATTCATGATATATATTTTTGGTATCTACTCTATACCTTTTTCCGCTTCACATTGTATTGAATTATTTCTCAGATTTAATTCATCCTCCAAACATATGTAAACTAGCAATATGATTGCATCCATAAAATTCACTTTTCACACGCCGAAGAATCTTAATCAAGAGTTTCAAAAAAATTAGATACTTACCTCACAGTCCTTTGAAGAATCTTCTCTCTTCTTCACTGTAGGAGAAAATCGAGTCTATAGAGAACTCAGTAATGAATCCTCCCAAGATGTTATGAATCCAGAAATAAAAAAACCCTTGAAATCTTATTGTTACTACTCTTTAGTTGCTTTACTAGCTCAGGATTCCACATCGTAGGTTCGCCATTCTTAAAGAAATCTTTCCTTTCAGTCACCTCGATACCAACTCATAAAAACTCAAGCGGGAATCATCCGAAGAAAATTTCATGCTTCTCTATGAAAATATACCTTTGTAACCAAGCTCTAAATGCCAAGGACAGATTTATGCTCTCTTGATCTGCAAATTCTCGTTCCTTCTAGATTATCCAATATTGAATATCCTTCTTCATTGGGTGCCACATCCACATATCCTTCAAACAGATCCTGGTCCCGAAAAAAGAACCACTTATTGGCTTATTTAGGATTGAACCAGGTTTGATCTATGTTGCGCACCAACAAAACCCTTGATCATAGGCCCTTTCGGCAATGACATGCAAGCATATTGTAGTCTCTCCCAAGGTGAATTATGGATGGTTGCATAACCAAGTTTCTACAGCCTTGAGGGACTACGTGATGTGGTTAATATACTATGCTGCTATTATATTTTAACATACATAAAATAACTGCGCTTTATAAACCCATTCACTTATTTCACCACATTCAATAGAACATAGTATCCAACATCATAAACTACACTGTTATAACACACAACTATAACAACTACTTCGCAACAACTAATATTAGAAAAATAGACAAGAAACACATAAGAACACATAATATAATCTCAATGCTTCTTCTTCTTTATTATGATGTATCTTTTAAGTACATTCATCTCCCCAACCTTCGAACAAAGATATAGGCGGTCTATGCACTCAGCTACAAAGCCTTTCCTTTGATACAAAAGACAGAGAAAAAAAAATCCCTTAACCATAGAACTTATATTATGTGATATATTTCGATATAGCATTACACCCCATTTATATAACATTACATCGACATAATACCATGGTCCAAAGACCATGGGATTCTAAAAAAAGAAAATAAAACCCAAACCCGTTACAAAAAGGAGGCGCTTCGACCAACCCCGAAGCCCCTGTGATACCACGTGGTATATCCAAAATTATTTTTGGCACGATATACTTCGTGATCCACTCCTCGAAATGTGGAGATTTAGCCAAAATCGTGGGAAATTTGGGTTATGCCCAACAATGGATGTGGGACTAGGTTACTGGAAAAGAACTCCAACTCAACGTTCGAGCACCTGGCATGGTTGTATAGCTCCTAGGGATCTTGTAACTCCTGAGGAAGTTTGGTAAAGTTTTAGAATGTTGATTGCACTTCCTTAACTTTACTTAAGAGGTTGAGTCATGTCACAATAGCCCTTAACTCATGATTACCTTGACAGGCTGCTGAAAGTGGGTAAATTTGGGAGGTGGCGTTACAGATTAGTATTAGCGAATGGTTTAAATACTTTGATTGAATGGGAGAAATGTGTTTTTCATGCATTCATTTCAGTGTCTATATGGTTGTTATACATGCATTTTCATGATTATGGTTGTTATCCATGAGGTCATGGTATGCGATTGGTATTATCATGCATGATGTTACTATATTGACATGATTATGTATATACATGTATCGTGATAATATAGACTAATTTTACATATGAAATAGCCTTCCTTAAACTTCCCTAAGGTATGTTGATTATTTTTTTATTTGGTTTATCTGACATGGTATGTTTATAGGAAGAGGAGGATAAAAAATGACTAGCAAAATGGTGGATTACAGTTCATGATACTCTCCTTACAGATGATATGAGCAGCCAACAGAGGGGTAGACTCCAGGCATAACATACACCTTGATAATTCTAAGGGAAAATATCATAAGTTGTAAGGAAAATAATGAAAAGATCATTCAATCAAAGGAAATACTTTCTAGGGCATAAGAGAAACAAGCAGAGATCAATGTAGTTATCCTTCAGAGTTTATGAGACTTGCAAAGACAAGAACAACGACATATCAATTATGGATAGGAGGATAGGGCTAATGGGGCATATGGTAGCAATTTTCATGGTGGGCATAGGTCGGACATAGATGAGACGGTCAGAGATGGAAGATTTTTGGATACACTTGATAGGAGAGGTAGTGGATATGGATTATACTCTAGTTCCAGTTCAGACAGGTATCATGGTCATCATCATTATCATATTTATAAGAGGAATGACATGAAATATTTGTTAGATGAGTTCAAGAAAACCAAACCACCTACATCTGATGGAGAGTTCAAGAAACCAGATGATGCATAGGCATGGTTAATTTGTATGGAGAAGTTCTTTGAGCTACATGTTACACAAAGAACATGAGGGTCATGATAGCCATTTTTAGTCTCAAATGGAAAGAAGACACTTGGTGGGAAGATTTGAAACGTCTCATATACAAAAGGACAAAGGAGTTGAGTTCGCATGAATTTAAGAAACGCTTGAGGAATAAATAATTATTAGAGAAGTATTATGACAGTAAGGCCAATGATTTCTATGAGTTTAAGATGGGATCGATGAAAAATGAGGAATACATGACTAAGTTCCTAGAGTTGTTGAGGTATGTGTCGTATATTAAGGATGAGAAGAAAAAATTTCATAGATTTAATAGTGGATTTCCATTAACATGTAAGGATCGAACTGATTATTATGATCCTTGGCCGCTAAAATAAGTCGTTGGGAGGTTGAACCACTATCATGAGAAATCGAAGCGTAAGATTGAATCTAAGCAAGGTTGGAAAGGGAATGGAAAGACCAAAGGTAAATGACCAAAAAAGTATGAAATACATTAGGATGCAGGTGAGGAAGAGAATGTTTCTCATGGTAATAATTTTAATTCAGTAGATAAGGGACATGGGTTTCAACCTGGAGAGCAGCAGAACAAAGGTAGTGGACAGTTGCAGTGTTGGATATGCATTAGAGAACTTTTGAGGTCTAAAATGGGCCTCCTAAGAAGAATTTACAAGCAAAATAAACTTTATAAGAACCAATAAGATTCAAGATAATGATGTCAACCATGGGGGATGATTCACCATTTTTGGTGTAAAAAGGTAAAAAGATCAAATAATAATAAAATAATAAAACTACTTTTTCAACTTGTATTTCCAACTTATCTCCCTAACTCTTTACTCAAATTTCGAGTAGGAGTACTCATTGGATGAAAATTTTAATTCATCATCAAAGGAGTACCCATGTTGCATACTTTCAATGGACCTTGCTGCATGAAAATTGAAAAACACATGAAAAAATGTGATTGCAATCATGTTTTTCATATATTTCTCATTTTTTGTGTAGTAGGGTCCATCGAAAGTATGCAACATGGGTACTCCTTGGATGAGGAATCAAATTTTGCATCCAACTAGTGTTCCCACTTGAAATTGTAGTAAACCCATAGGGATATAATTTGAAAATATGAGTTGAAAAAATAGTTTTTTTATTTTTTCCCTCTAAAATTTGATGATGTAATCTACTCTTATTTTATTATTTCCACTATTATTTTATAATTTCATTAGGAGGCTCATTTTAGACCTAAAAATTCCCCTAATGTGGAAATGATCATGCAAGAATAATTTACCATTGTATCAGGGTGGTAGGCCTCAAATCTACAATGCTCAGGAGGTGTAGATAGCTGGGGATGTGGGACAGAGCATTCCTCATATCTATGCATCATTTGAAAACAAGAAATTAGATCACTAGGAATCCATCATTTAGATGGAAGGTAAGCTCTATGATCAAGTTTTTTCTATTTTTATTGAATTTGGATATAATTAGATTTATGTTAATCCTGATTTGGTGTATAAGTGCAGTTTGAGAAAATAAGTGCATGCAAAGTCTTGGTTGGTGCGGTTGGCTACAAGTACTAAGAAAAGAGTTAATCATTGGGTAATAGCATGTGCATTTGAGTTGAATGGTATGCCTACATCATCACATATGAATGTGCTTCCATTGGGATCATACAATATGATTTTGGGTATTGATTGGTTGTACCTTCACATGACTAAGGTGGATTGTTGTGAGAAGGCTATCTAGTGGTTGGATGATGATGGAGAGAAGAGGAAATTATAGGGTAAGAAGAAGCATATATCAGTGGTAATGGTTACAACTATGTAGGTTAAGTGAAGTTGTAGGAAAGGGCGTGTATTGTTTGTAGTGCATGTTTCTAGTGATAAAGGTAAGGATATTGAGGATGTAGAAGTCTTAAAGAGGTATCCGGTTTTACAGCAGTTTTAGGATGTGTTTATAGCTAAGATTTCAGAGCTTCCTCCTCATAGGGAAGTGGAATTTTATATTGAGTTGGTACCAAGAGTAGCACTAGCAACAAAGGAACCTTACATGATGAGCACTCCATAGTTAGTGGAAATGAAGTTGTAGTTGAAGGAAATTATTGACAAGGGATACATTAGGCCAAGTATATCTCCTTGGGGTGCACTACCATTTTTTTTGAATAAGAAGGATGGTACTCTCAAGTTGTGTATTTATTACAGACAACTGAACAAGGTGATGATCAAGAACATGTACCCATTACCGAGGATTGATGACTTGTTTTATCAACTAAAGGAAGCATCAATGTTCTTGAAGACTGATTTGAGATTAGGATATCATCAGGTACACATAAAATAAGAGGACATCTAAAAGACTTCTTTATAGACCAGACATGGTAATTATGAGTTTGTTTTGGTTCCTTTTGGTTTGACTAATGCTCCAACTACTTTCGTGTGTTTTATTAACAGTGTGTTGCTTCCTTACTTGGATAAGTTTTTTATTGTATTCATTGATGATAATTAATATATTCTAAGAATGAGTAAGAGTGTATAAAACACTTAGAAAAAATATTTATATTGTTAAGAGGGCATCAATTGTATGCCAAGCTTAGTAAATTTAGTTTCTTTCAGAAAAATGTACATTACTTGGGACATCCAGAAAATATCAGAGCTATCATAGAATCAACAGCTCCTAGGAATATGGATGAGGTCAGATAATTTGTGAGGTTAACGGGTTATTATAGGAGGTTCAACATGAACTTCTGATGGATTTCCTATCCTATTATATCATTGCAAATGAAAGTAAATAAACTTGAATGGATAGAGGAATGTGTAGCTAGTTTGGAGGAGTTGAAGGAATTTCTTGCCAATGCTCAAGTTCTAGAGGTTGAAAATCTAGATAAAGAGTTTGTGGTATGTATAGATGTTTGCAATAGGTGACATGGTGGAGTCTTGATGTAGGAGGTATAGGTGGCATGCCTCAAGTCAAGGAAACTAAATGAGCAGAAGCAGATCTATGTGATGCATGAAATTTAATTGGCAGCTATCATTCATGCCTTGAAGATGTGGAGGCACTATCGTCTTGGAAGGAGGTTTTTGTTGATGAGGGATCATAATGGGTTGAGATACTTGTTTGACCAACCTAATATGAATTTCAGGCAAGCTAGACGGTTTACCATGCTTAGCGATTTTGACTTCGAGAGTTGGTACATCAAGGCTAAACAGAACAAGGTTTTCGATGCTCTTAGCAAAAGAGGGAAGGTAAATCACATAGTAACTATGAGTTCATATGGGACATATTTATAGTATCATATCTTATAGGCAAGACAACACGATGACAGGTACCAAAATATTAATAATAGGTTATAGCAACATGGTACAAATGATCAGGATGTGGACTATCATCTCATGTTACATGGTTTGATCATATTTCGGGACATAATCTATGTGCCAAACAATAATAATCTCGAGAATATTATCTTGAGAGAATTTCATGTCAAGTTGTATTTAGGCCATCTGGGATACCAGAAGAATCTAACAGCTGTGAATAAGTTCTACTATTGGCCAAATATGAAGAAATATACAATTGGGTTCATCACGAGGTGTTTGGATTGTCAATAGGTAAAATCATAGTGCAAGCATCTGGGTGGTTTACTACAGTCAATTCCCATTCCTGAATGGAAATTGGAGGTCATTTCCATGGATTTCATAACATATTTTTTGAGGACATCTAGATAGCATGATTCCATCATGGTTGTGGTTGAAAGGATGTCAAAGGTAGCTCACTTCATTCTAATGAATTCTACTAATTTAGCTAGTGAGGTTGCTCAAGTATTTATCAGGGAGATAGTGAAATTACATGGTATTCCTAGGAATATTGTATTTGATAGAGATTTGAAGTTCACTTACAGGTTTTGGAAGGAGTTATTTCAAATATTGGGTATGGAGTTGGCCTTGAACACAACTTATCATCCACAGATAGATGGATAGACAAAGAGGGTCAAAAGGATTCTGGAGGACATGTTGAGGATGTTTTTTATGCACCAATAGAGGAGGTGGGAGGAGTATATTCCATTGGTTAAGTTCGCTTAAAACAATGGGTATCATGGGTCACTGAGGATGATTTGATTTGAGGCACTTTATGAGCGGAGTTGTAATACTCCTATCAGCTAGAGTGTTCCAGTGAACATGATGTTGGTTGGAATAGAAAAGTTGGAAGAGATGGAGCAGGAAATGTAGGTTATCAAGAATAATATAAATTTATCACAGGACATGAAGAAAATTTATGCATATCAACACAAGGTGTTTAAGGAATTTCAAGTTGGGGAGCATGTGTACATGCACATCAAGCCCAAGAAGAGCTCCTTAAGTATTGGGTCATGTGCCAAGTTGGAAACTCGATATTGTAGACCTTTCAAGATCATTGAGAGGATCATACCAGTGCCTTACAGACTTTCACTATCGCCGATAGTGAAAGGTCATGACGTTTTTTATGTTTCATTAATTAAAAAATATGTGAATTATGTTGATCATGTAATTGACTGGTCTGTATTGCAGGTGTAGCCAGAAGGATAATTCCAACTGGAACCTTAGAGCATATTTTAGCGGAAACAACTCATGTTATGGAACCTATCAATCAAGCAAGTGAAACTGTAGTGGGAGAAATTTTGGCTCGAATAACCTACACAGGAGATGGTTGATCAAATGCGGGCTATGTATCCTTCATTTTTTCTAGTTGAGGCAAAGGATTTTTGGTATATGTATATACTTATGTATGGTTGTTACTGTAAAAAATATAATTATATGTTTTATAAAGCTCAAATAAGCGGTATGGTTGTCATGTTTTCATGTTTGTAATGTTGGTTTCGATTTTGAGCAGGTTGTTCATTGTAAATACTGCATCGAGCTAAGTTGTAAATCTCCATGGGAATTATGTTTTGGTTTTCAACGATATTGCTGGTTATAGGTGTCATAGATGATCCAAAATATTTTTCTTTGAGATGTATTAAATAATTACATGCAAAATTACATCTTAACCATGAAACTTTAAAGGTATAAACAAAAGAAGAGAGAATCACATAATATCATGCAAGAAGACAATGAATTGATATTAGAGTTCATCCAGGAGGAACTACGTCTCTGGGACCTGCTCAATCAGTGGGCAGGCCCTCTTTCATTAAGTGGAAAATAAAATGTAGGTACAAGCATTAATGCAAAATTACACCCTTATACCTCCATAGCTGAAAGTGCCCGAAAATTGGAGACCTATGATGAAGAAATGGATATCACCGTTGGATTCGTGGCGCTGAGAGGTACATAATCCATATAAAATTTTCCTAATTCTGACGCCGGACAAATATGGTCCCTCTGGAAATGGGCTCAGTTTATGGTTCCCCCTACCTGTATTGCTGGCTCATGGTTCCCCACCTGCCTGCAATAAAAATCGTTGTCTCAAAATTCGTGTGTGGTCCCGCTTTGCCTTGCCTTGGGCACACTTGTGCAAATGTCGAGTTTAAATAATATATGTTGGGCTGAGTTAAAAAATTAGGTCATTGGCCTAACAGTTGTGGGCGGAGTTACTTGGGTGGAGGTCGGGGGTTCCAACTAACCCGACCCCACCATACTTGCATATTGTTTTAATATATATCAAACAATTTTTACATGTGGAAGACTGGGACCGCATCAAGCAGCCCTCCTACCACACCTCCTGCTGGATGCACCACATAGTATTAATGTTACGGTTCGAGTGACAGGGTTGACCACCGACCACCCCACGGTGGTTATGGTTTACGATGGTTACAATACCGACAGGGTCCAACAGGGGTCATCGCCCACCGACCCAACATTTTAATATGTTTTTATGTGTTGTGCGGTGGTTTCGTGGGTCTGATGGGGGTCATGGCCCGTCAGACTATTTTTATATATATATATATATATATATATATATATATATATATATATATATATATATATATATATATATTATATATATATATATATATATATATATATATATATATATATATTTTATTTTGTTTTAATAACCAAACTGTGCCTTTTTAAAAATTTTGATTTTGACCGTAAGATTCATTTTAAAGAGGCCACAAATTTTCCCAGAATCTGGCCAGAGCTGGTCGGAATTCGTTGGCCGGAAAAGGTCTAAATAGGGCCTTCTTTAACCTGCCCAGTCATCCAGGCCAACCCAAAAAAGTGACTACCTTTTACTTCTCCATACGGACTCGGTTTGAAGAACCGTTCGCATCGTTGTGATCAGGATGACAAGCTCTACGCTCTAGTCCTGGTTTGAAGGCATTCTGATCACTTTGATTTTTTAGCCTTCTCATTAAGCCACTTGTACTTTGGACCTATACGATCCTCCTGGATCATTCCTGCCCACTGAGGAGCTTTTAGACCACCAAAAGCATTAACACACTGCTTTTCCATTCAAGCCACACTTTCGATCTTCCACACCCAAATCTGGTACATCATTTACAACTGTGCACACACCACACATGACACAAAAACACCTCACTTGCCAAGATTCTATAGCACACACTCATTGGCCAAGGATTACATAGAAGCAATCAATACCTCAACTACTTATAAGGAAAGGCCAAAACATCATCGTTTAATTTCGAAGTGATGTGAAACATATCACGACGTTTCATTTACTTGAAATGTATGACTTACAATGGTGGCCATAACAAGCTACTACATCAAAAAAACCCAGCTTAATAAAGCAGACCACCATGAATGTGGTGAATTCATTTCTTGAACATGTTCACCTTTCGGCTCCTCTATAAATTATCCCGGGGCATGGATCATTGGACACATGTCTTGTTGGTGTCCCACTTCATTGCAACCACTACAATGATTCTTTTTCCTCCAAAATTTCTTGATTGTCTTGGAGTGCTTTTCCCTGGTGTTCCTTCGATAAGTGTTTATGGAAACCTCACTATCGCTAGAATGCAAGGAAGCAATTTCATCATCTATCGCTAATTGGTCACTATCTATGTAGAAGCTTTCTCTGACTTCCTTCCTGGTGTATCTGAGTCCTGCATGACGCGGAAATTCCTCAATTTCGATGGGGTTTACGATGCCTTGGCCATTTCTGCTGAGGATTTTTCCTTGATACAACATCTTCTTCAGTAGTTTGGATCCAATCCCTATAGTATGTTTTTCAAAAGAAGCGAATTCATCATCATGAAAAGTACATGAAATTGAAGGGTTTCTTTTTACCTCGAGTTGGCTATGTCGCAACTTTTCTGAGGCCTCATCCTTAGCTTGTAACTGGTGTAGTAGCCTTTTTTTTCTTCCTTTGCTTCCTGTAGGAGCCTTCTTATCTCAGTATTTTCTGCTTGGATGTTTTGGTTAATCTCTTCAAGTTCTTGGAATTCTGTCGTTGTAAGTGTCCTTTTCATCTTTGGTACAATATATATTGAAATTTTTGTTTCATCGCCCGAATCAAAACCCAAGTCTATGGGTCCTTATTCTATGAACCCAAAGACTACAAGCTTCATTTCATCACCGTAATCAGACCCCAACTCAATTGGTATGCCTCGTTAAAATCTTGCAACTGTGACCTTCTCATCTTCCTCTGATTCAGAATCTTGGTTTTGTTGTACGGTGGTGGTGGTCTTCTGCTTCCCCTTTTTTTCATTCCTCTGAGGTCTCAACTTAGGGTACATCTTCCAACAATTTTCTTCGTCATGTCCCTCTTTCTTACAATGTGTGCAAGAGGGCTTTTCTCCCCTTCTTTTGGTTGTTGCGGTCCTTTTTGGGTGGTAAATTTCTTCATGCGTTCCCCTGATTTCGATGTGCATGGCCTTTACACTGGCCTCATCGATGGTAGGAGGCTCAAACAATAATAATGAATGTCTTATGCAATTATGCAAAGAACCAATATACTTGGTTACAATCTCTAGTGAATCTAATGGAATTCCCAAATTCAATGCTTGTTTTCTAAATTCTTCAATGAAGTCTTGTACGTTTTGACCTCTGCCTTGACTTAGGTGTTTCCACTCCAAATGCCTTCTACTTATAACCTAAAGGGTAAAATTGGTTTCTCAATGTAGAAACAAAATTTGACCATGAGGAGAGAAGGTTACCCAAATTATTGATGCCTTGCAATTTTCTCTCCCACCAGATGAGAGTGCTAACATTTAGTCGAAGAGAAACCAACTGGATATTGCCTCATCCTCCTTGATCTACTGAATCCTGCAGTAGACTTCAATCTGCCTAATCCAATTGTTAAGCTTTTTTTATTTACTTTCATCAGTATACATGGGAAGATCAAATTTGACCTCTAATTTAGAGAAAGGTTTCTTAGATACATTTCCTGAATTCCTATGACGATGGTGAGAAGAAGAAGAGGAACTTCCACTCGTGGCAGGAGAAGGAGGTGGATCCCCTCCATCTTCTCCATCCGTTGAACCTTGTCCTTCTAGATATTTTTCTCCTACACTTTCTAGTTTCTCAAGCCTTCAGAACAGCTTCTCGACTCGGTCTGCCATGGTGTAGAATGTCATGCGAAAGTTTAGCTCCTCCTCATTTCAAACCTAGTCGTCCATGTGTCTTCTTCGATTTGCACGTCTTGCTTTGGGATCAAAAGTCTTGAGTTTCCCTTCGCCTCTTCGTAGCTTGTTTCTAGTTAGCATGCAAACATTTAATTCACATCTACAAAGACCTGCTCTGATACCACTTGATACAAAATCTTTTGGTTTGAGATGTGTTAAAGAATTACATGTAAAATTACATATCAACCATGAAAATCTAAAGGTATAAACAAAAGAAGAGGGAAGCACATAACATCATGTAAGAATACAAGGAATTGATATCGAAGTTCATCTAGGAGGGACTATTTCTCTGGGCCTTGCTCAATCAGTGGGGAGGCCCTCTTTCATTAAGTGGCAAATAAAATGTAGGTACAATAATTAATTCAAAATACACCCTTATACCTCCATAGCTTAAAGTTCCCGAAAATTGGAGACCTCTAATGAAGAAATGGACAACATCGTTGGAATCGTGGCACTGAGAGGTGCATAATCCATATAATATATGCCTGATTCTGAGGCCGAACAAATCTGGTCCCTCTAGAAATGGGCTCAGTTCATGGTTCTGCCTACTTGTACTATTGGCTCGTGGTTCCCCACCTGCTTACAGTAAAAGTCATTGTCTCAAAATTCATGCACGCTCCCGCTCTGCCTTGGATTGGGCGCACTTGTGAAAATGTCGAGTTTAAATAATATAGGTTGGGCTGAGTTAAAAAAGTAGGTCGTTGGCCTAATGGTTGTGGTCAGATTTACTTGGACGGAGGTTGGGAGTTCCAACCCTATCGACCCCATTGTACTTAGCATATTGTTTTAATATATATCAAGCGTTCTTTACATGTGGCATGCCAGGCCTACATCAGGCAGCCTGCCCACCGCACCTCCAGTTGGATGCATCCCATAGTATTAATGTTACGGTTGGGATGGTGGGGCTAACCGTTGACCACCCCTGATCTGAAATGAATTTATTAGTTTTTCCATTCTAAGTGTCTTTTCAGTTTATAAACATGTGCAAACTTGTCTCATTAGTTTTCTTAAGGATTGAGGATTTTAATCATGAATTGTAGATGATTTTTAGTGAATTAGAAGCGTAAAACAAGCTTAAATAACACTAAAAAGTAGTGTAAAACAGAGAAATAAGTCACCACATGAAATTTATACAGCAGGCATGATGAAGCAGTTCACCCCTCCTGGGCTACATCTACTGGTCCAGTTCCCAATGGCATGTCCATCTTTCATTGTGCTCAAAATTTTGCAAATACATATAGTTACAGTGCTCTAATGGTTGTTAACTCTACACCAATTTCTCCAGAATGTTCCAATTAGTCAAAGATGATTCTTCATTCACTCTGAATGGGCGAAAATTGAGTCTCCTACTCTTTTTCCCAGTTACACCCTATAAAAACTCCACTAAAAGTGGAGAACTCCACTTATCTAGAGTTAAATTAGTAAATCCTGCCAATTTGGGCGCACTGGCCAAACTTCCGTCATTTTAACCATCATATTTAATGGTTGCGGTTTGGGTGGCCACATGCCAACCCCAAAACCACGGTTAGGCTAATATTTGGGCAGACTATAGGCTGAACCCATGGCATTAACTGAGGATAAGGTTGAACCCCAGTTAAGTTTGTGATAATCGCGCGGAAATAATAATTGTGTCTTTTTCCATGTGACACGACACAAACTGTTGCGGAGACTATCGGAGGTTCAAGACTATCGGAGGTTGTAACATTTTAATGTTGCATGTGATCATAACTCTGGGGACCGCTGGCAGGTTGGGACCACCGGTAGTCCCCAACTACCAAACACCGTTACATTAAAATTCAAATAGAACCTGCCACCTCTGATTTTTAAGAATCATGTGTAGCTCGGGTGGTGTGGTGTGTGCACGCTTTGCCGGAGGTCGCAGGGTCGAAACCTGCGGGACCTCATCCAAAATTTTGATATTCCATTTCGGGGACACCTGGCGGCCTCAGGGCTGGCCACGTGTCACCCTCTGATTGGCCCAAAAATATAAATGTACAACCATTTGACCAATAAATTGCGCCACTTCTCATTCTGCAGTTGGCTCTGAGGAAGGAATATTCCTCAGAATATTCCTTTTTCTGACTGTACCTCCACCCTACTGACTGCGCATCCCACTCAAACATGTCGCAATTTTACCTGTTTGGCATTTTGATCAAAACGTGATATCCCCCTCATACGACATTGGTTTTTCAAACCATTCGCAGGGATGGAATCATGAAGATGAGATCTATGCAACCATCCTAGTTTCAACCCAATCCTGTAACTTTGAATTTTGAGAAAAAATTATGAACTCCTGATCACTCCTCCCCATTAGGAAGCTTTTGGACCCCAAAAGACTTGACTACTTATTTAGTAGATGAGGGTACATCTCCCTCACCTTTCCAACCACCATCCACTTTGCCTTTCTTGGTTTAGTGCCTTTGAGCCCAACTCGAAGGTAGTCAACACTTCCCCTCTTGGTTGCTCTTGTCCTCTTGTCAAGAATTGTATCTTCCTTGAGCTCACCCAGAAATTCTGGCGAGAAATATTCAATAGAAGGTAGCTGAACATCACTTCGTTGATCATTGACCAAATGTGGCTCATACAAACATAAGTTTTAAACATTAACAATTGAATACATTTGCATATATGAAGGAAATTCAAGTTGAAATGCATTATTAACAACTTGTTTTATGATCCTAAAAGGACCATATCAAATGGGTTTGAGATTTTTACATTCCCCTTGCATCCATTATTTGTTAATGTGCAACCATACCTCATCTCCCTCTTGAAACTTGTGATCAACTCTATGTTTATCATGCCTCTCTTTATATTTTCTTTGACTTTTCTCAAGTTGTTCTTGAACTTGTTGATGTATAATCTGAATTTTCTCAATGAACTTTTGAGCCTTGTCAATATCACTATGGAAATAAATTGCAACATCCTTCCCAAAGATGAAGTCTAATGGATATTTTGGCAAATACCCAAAGCATAATTCAAAAGGTGATGCTTGAGTTGAAGAGTGCTTTGGCTGGTTGTAAGCGTGTTGAATGTAATGCAGTTGCTCCCACAACTTAGAATGTTTGCTACAATATCCTCTCAATAGATGCACAATGGTTTTTTTCACCACCTCGGTTTTTCCATCTCTTTGTGGATAAAAAGCAGTACTCATTTTCAACTTTGTGTCCATCATCTTCCATAGATTTGACCAAAAATTCCCAATGAACTTGGAATCCCTATCACTAACAATAGAAGTTGGAAAATCCATAATGAACCCGATCATGTTGAAAATAAATTTTATTAGTTTGTTCAGCAGTAATGGTTTTCTTACATGGCATAAGTATACACATTTTATTGAATCTATCCACAACTACATAAAGATAGTCATGTTGTCTTCTTGACATAGGTAGACCTCCAACAAAATCCATGGCCCACACTCTCCCATGGACTTGATGGTATCGATAGTGGTGTGTACAACCCAAGCTTCCTATTACTAGGATTACTTGTTGCACACATAGAACAACCTCTTATAAAACATGACACACTATCTATCATGCGAGGACAATAGCAATACCTTTGTAGATGCGCCACTGTTTTTCTTACCCCAAAGTGTCCAACAATAAGAGATGAATGAGCTTCTGTCATGAAACTTAGCCTCTCTCTTTGTGGTATACATAGCTTGCCCAAATGAAACAGAAAATCGTTATGCATGTGATAATATTTTTCTTCAACTTGATTCCCTTCACTCAAACTAGCATACACATCTTGAAAATCAACGTCATGTGCATATTGTTCTATGTAACTCTCATGTACAAAAGAATAATTTTTTAGTAAAGTGGATGCACCAATGATTGGTATGGAAATCATATCATCAAATTTATTGAAAATGACTTTCTTGTACCTTATAACCAAGTGAAACTGTTGAAGAAATCCCATCCATTTGAAATGCCTTGATTGCTGCAATTTTGTTTACGACTGCAAGTAATGTAATTGTTGGTGATCGGTATGCACAATAGTCTCTTTACCCATAAATTAGTGTTTCCACTTCTTGACAGTTTGTACCAACACATAAATTTCTTTTTCATATGTAGGATAATTAGTTACAGCACCATTGAATGTTTCAGAATGAAAAGAGATAGGCTTACCATGTTGCAAAAGAACTGCGCCCATGGCATAATCACTAGCATCAATTTGTATCTCGAATGGCTGTCTAAAATTTGGTAATGCAAGGACTGGAGTTGAACTGATCTTATATTTTAAAGCTTCAAAACCTTGTTGTTGTTTTCCTCCCCATTGGAAGCCTTTCTTCACACTTTTCACTGCATGCATAAGAGCTGCGATGAAAGAAAGTTAGCAATAAACTTTCTCCAATATTGAGCTACACCTACGAAACTTCTTACCTCGGTTACCTTTTTGGGTGTGAGCCAATTCACAATGGCTTCCACTTTAGAAGGATAAATCCTCAACTCTCCTCCTCCTATAATATTTCCCAAATAGACCAAAAAATTCTTTCCAAACTCACACTTTGACATCTTAAGAAAAAATTTCTCTTTCTTCAAAATATCAAGCACTCTATTCACATGCAAGACATGTTCTTCTCTTGTTTTCTTGAAAATAAATATGTCATCTATGTACACAATCACAAAGTCATCAAGGAATGGACACAAAACACTATCCATAACACGCATGAAAGTTGTCGATGCATTACACAAAACAAATGGCATAAGTAGACACTCAAAGATTCCTGGTTTGGTTTTGATTGAAGTTTTCCATATATCACTTTCTGCAATTACTACTTGATGATATCCACATCGTAAATCTAACTTGTGAAAAAATTTGCTTCTTTCAGCTAATCAATAAAATCATCTATTCTTGGGAGTGGGTAACAATTCTTTACCATAATCTTGTTCAAAGCTTGAAAATCTACACACATGTGCCAAGTCCCATCTTTCTTTGGTATCAAGACTATGGGTGAACCGCATGGCGAAGTGCTTGGCCTTATGATTCATTTTTCCAACATATCTTTGATTTGCCTCTTTATTTAAACATTCGCCATTATCTACATGCGATACATACCGATGTTTGGAAGAGGACAATCGTGCTGCAATTGAATCTCATGTTGAATCTCTCTTTTTGGAGGGAATCTTGTTGGCTCCTGAAACATCTCATGATGTGCATTAACTACATCATATAAATCTGATTTCAACTTAGGATCACATCCCTCAAATGATTCATGATTAACATTAGCTTTAGGCTTAATCATAAGAAGAAAAAAATCCTTACTTTAATTTACTAGCCTCTTTACATGTCCAACATTTACCATAGCAATGTTTGTCTTCTTGCGATGTGCTCTAACAATGTACTCCTTGCCATATTTGAATAAATGATATTTTTTCTCATGGCGATATAATATTGTTTTCCTGTCATACAAGTAAGGACTCCCCAACACAATACCTGTTATGTCAAGTGTAACCACATATAATTCAACTGTGTCAACAAAATTTGCAGTGATTGCAAACCACAATATGAATTTCTTTGAAACCTGTAAATTTTCATCCTTACAAATCCAACCCAATGGATATGGTTTTGTATGTGGTATCGTTTCAATATTAAGTTTATTGAACAAGTCTTCAGAGATTAATTTTTTTTGTGACCCACTACCAAACAATGTGTCAATCTTGGTATGCTTGGATATGGCCCTCACATGAAACAATTCTATTCTTTCTTCTTCATTTGAAGCATTTATGTGACAGTTAGATGTACTAGTACTGGGTTTAGTTTCAATTTTTTTTTCCCTTCATGTTATTCAATCCCATGGTTGTAATCTTAGATTCATCACCTGAATCATCTCCTAAATCATGTTGAGTTGTAGCAGCAGTTTTTTGTTTCCCTTTGTTATTGGGTTTCTTTGGCCTCATTTCAAGATGTAATTTCCAACAATGAGTTTCATCCTGGCCTTCTTTTGAAGAAATTTTACAAACCAATTTTTCTCCCTCTTTCTTAACATATGCATTCTTTTTTATTTTACTTTTTGAGGTATTTTCCTTGTATTTACCCTTGAAAGGTTTCTTCCTACCCTCTTCAAAAATGTTTGTCCCTCTAGCTTCTAGATGTGTGGCCTGAACACATACTTCATCTAGACTGGTGGGATTAAACATGAGAATAGTATGTTTAAGGTAGCTATGTAAGCCTCCTATGTACTTGAGAAAAGTATCTTGGCTCTGCAAATATACCCCTAATAAGAGAGCTCTTCTCCTAAATCCTTGGGTGTATTCTTGCACATTTTGTCCCTTCAATTGCCTAAAGTTATGCGAGTTCATTATGGCTTTATGCATATAAGCTAATGGATAAAACTGTTGTTTTATAGAAGTAATGAAATCTGACCATGATAGAATAATCTTACCATGTTTCTTGATCTCCTCCTTTGTCTTGGCTTCCCACCAAACAAGTGTTGCACCTTCCATTCTCAATGAAGTTAATTGGATTTTGGTATCATCATCTTGAAGGTTATGGATTCTCAAATATACCTCCAATTGCCTAATCCAATTATCAAAATTTTCTTCATTGACTTCACCATTAAACATTGGCAATTCAAAGTTAACATCAAGTTTTAAAAAGGGACTTTTACCAGTGTTCTTTGACTTGTGTGGGTGATGTACTGAAGAAGAAGTAGAGGATGATGATGATGAGGGTGAGGATGATGGCTCTCCATTGCCTCCATTTCCTCCATTTCCCTTATATGACTTATCTTCATCATTGTGACCTCCTAAAGATCCATTTCCTTCCTTGTGAAGTTTGGAACCTTCTCCTTCCACTCTCTCATTCCTTTCTTGATAAAGGATTCTAACCATCTCATTCATATCAAGGAATGCTTTCCTGAACACTCTTTCTTCCTCGTTGGGATCAACTTCTTCATTTGGATTTCTCCTTCCTCTTGAGGCATGCTTAATGTAGCTTCTACTTCTTTAGGAGGTGAACTAGGTGGTGGAGATTGTGGAAATAATGCTCTCCTTTACTTTGGTTCTTCTTGAGACCCTTCTGCTCCCACCAATTTTCCTTCTCCTCTTTTGAGCTTGAGGCTTGTAAGCATCTAAAACTTGCAAACAATTGAAAAATTCTTTGCACAAAACAACACCAAAGAATAAAACTCTAGCTCTGATACCAATATGATCTGAAATGACTGTATTAGTTTTGTTGTGCTAAGTGTCTTTTCAGTTTATAAACATGTGCATACTTGTCTCATTAGTTTGCTTAAGGATTGAGGATTTTAACCATGAATTTTAGATGATTTTTAGTGAATTAGAAGCATAAAACAAGCTTAAATAACACTAAACAATAGTGTAAAACAAAGAAATAAGTCACCACATGAAATTTACACAGCATGCATGATGAAGCAGTTCACCCCTCTTGGGCCACATCTGTTGGTCCAGCTCCCAATGGCATGTCAATCTTTCATTAAGCTCAAAATTTTGCAAATACATGTATTTATTGTGCTCTAATGGCTATTTTCTCTGCACCAATGGCTCTAGAATTCTCCAATTATTAAAAAATGAATCTTCATTCACTCTGAATGGGCGAAAATTGAGTCTCCTGCTCTTTTTCCCAGTTACGTGTAGAAAAAATCCACTAAAAGTGGATAACTCCACTAATCTGGAGTTAAATTAGTAAATCCCGACAATTTGGGCGTGCTGGCCAAACTTTCACCATTTTAACCATCACATTTAAGGGGTTGCAGTTGGGGTGGCCACGTTCCAACCCCAAAACAATGGTTAGGCTAACAGTTGGGCAGACTATAGGCAGAACCCACGACATTAACTGAGGATAATGTTGAACCCCGGTTAAGTTTGCGATAATCGCGCGGCAATAATAACTGTGACCGTTGCCATGTGACACGACACAAACTGCTGCGGAGACTGTCTGAGGTTGAAGACTATCGGAGGTTGAAACATTTTAATGTTTCATGTGATCATAACTCCGGGGATTGCTGGTGGATTGGGACCGTCAGCCGTCCCCAACCCCCAAACATAGTTACATTAAACTTCAAATAGAACCCGCCACCTATGATTTTCAAGAATCATGTGTAGCTTAGGTAGTGTGACGTGTCTGTGCTCTGCCGAAGGTCACGAGGTCGAGCTCTGCGAGACCTCATCCAAAATTTTGATATTCCATTTCGAGGACACGTGGTGGCCTCAGGGCTATCCATGTGTCACTCTCTGATTGGCCCAAAAACATAAACATACAACCATTTGACCAATAAAATTGCACCACTTGTCATCCTATGGTTGGATCTGAGGAAGGAATATTCCCCATAATATTCCTTTTGCTGAATGTACCTCCACCTTGCTGACTGTGCATCCCAGTCAAACCTGTCGCAATTTTACCTTTTTGGCATTTCAATCATAACATGATATCTCCCTCATACGACATCGGTTTTTCGAACCGTTCATGGTGCCATAATCAGGAAGATGAGATCTATGCAACCATCCTAGTTTCAAACCAATCTTGTAAATTTGTATTTTGAGAAAATTTTATGAACTCCTGATCAACCCCACCATGGTTATGGTTTACGATGGTTACAATACCCATGGGTTCCAGCGCAAGTCATGGCCTGCTGGCCCAACATTTTAATATATTTTTATGTGATGCGCGGTGGTGACGTGGGTTCAGTGGGGTCGCAGCGTGTCAGAATATATATATATATATATATATATATATATATATATATATATATATATATATATATATATATATATATATATATATATATATATATATATATATATATATATATATATATATATATATATATATATATTGTTTTAATAACCAGACTGTGCTTTTAAAAAAATCTTGATTTTTACCGTAGGAGTCATTTTAAAGAGGCCACAAATTTGCCTGGAATTTGGCCGGAGCTGGCCAGAATCCGGTGGCCAAAAAAGGTCAAAATTGCGCCTTCTTTAACCTACCTAGTCATCCAAGTCAACCCAAAAATTTAACTGCCTCTAACTTCTCCATATGGACTCGGTTTGATGAATCGTTCGCACCATCGCAATCAAGAGGACGAGATCTACGCTTTGGTCATAGTTCGAAGGCATTCCGATCACTTTGTTTTTTGAGCCTTCTCCTTAAGCCACTTGTACTTTGGACCTATACAATCCTCCTGGATCAATATAACACTAAGGATGGTGTTCACCGAAGGGTGAGGGGTTTGTAATAACCCAAGGTTAAAAGTTCATGTATTAAAGTTAATAAAATAAAAATAAGACTAAGGTCATGGAACACATATTCCAAGTTGAATGTTGGGAAAAACATCTTAGTGGGTGTCATTTCAGTTTATTATGGCTAGTGAAATTATAAAAGCCATGATCAAAGGCTTTGGAAAGGAAAAGAGGCATTAATTGACATTTTATTTATGAAATAAAGGAAAATAGCACATAAGGGAGATGAAAGGTCACAAGTTTACATGAGAGGTAAATTGAAGGAAAAATAAAGTAAAATGAAGAAAATAGAGGCCTTAATGATAAAAAGGATTCTGAGGATCATTCCACAATTTTTTTTTTTTTTAAATTTTTTATTATTTTATTTTATTTTATTTTTCAGTTTGGATTTGGAATTATTTTCAAAGAGAGAATAGAACCAAGAGGAGAAAGAAATCAAGAAAGCAAGGAAACCAAAGGGAGGGCAAGGGAAGCAAAGTAAGGAAAATAAAGGAAAGCAACAGACAAGCAAGAAAAATTTGGATCACGCCACTTCAACAAAAAATACTTGCATGTAACATGTTGCATGTGTGATTTCCTAGCTAGTTTGTGAATACATGGTACATGCATGTGTGCATTTGGTTCTCTTATTGTCACTCACATGGGGTTTTATCAGGTGTGACAGTAGTTTCAACCTTGCCTTTCCATTGCTTGATATCCATGGTGTAATGTGGTTCTTTAATTTGGTTGAGATTTGGACATTTGGATGGTTTTGGAATTGGGTGAGATGGTCTCAGGAAAATTCCCATAGGGCCTAGAAATTCCTTGGCCAGTTTTGGTAGGATCACAGTAAATCCTAAGGGTGGAGACATGAAAATTCGTCAAGGTATTGGTGAAGAAATTCTAAGGAATCCAAGTTTGTTTTCGGCCTAGTAATCCCTTGACTGGTTTTAGAGGGATTGCAGTAAAGCCTGAGGGTGGAGGTGGTCTAATATCAAGGAAGCCCCGACGGTTATGTATTGGTTTGATTATGTGATCCCTTAACCAATTTTTTCAAGATCGTAGGAACATGCGGGTGGAGATGGTTTAATATCTAGGAAGCCCTCATTGTTTTTGTGTTGAGTCCCACATTCATTATTGGAATATGGCACGGGGATGATTGGTTGAAAGAAATATTTGGTTCACCCCAATCTATGGTCGAGTGGTACGTAGAAGTCCCTAACTTCATTGGATTTTGCATAAGTTGATAAGAGCTATTTTCCTATTTTATTTCATGAGCACTTGTGCTTTTTATTATGTGATTTTGATGGTTGTTCTATCATGGTTATTATTTTGGTTATATGTTGGCTATAAGCATGGTTCCAAACAGGTTCTAGTATGGCTCTTGGTATGTTTCATCTGTTGAGGAATGGTTAATGAATGCATGAGCTAACAAATGTTATTGCATCTATTATGAGAGGGCATTAGACCTTCTTGATGAATCTTAGATAAGTATCAGACCTCATATATGCATTCATGGCCCGTATATTACACGCCCCCAATATATTTGACGAAATGACTGTCTTGGTTAGGACCGTTTAGATCAATTATTCGATCAAGTTTTGTATTTTTATTTTTCCTCATTTCATTTAACACTATGGAAAGTATCATTGAGTTCTGTGGGTATGGAGGCTAGCCTGAAATAATGGCTTAGAATCTGGGATTGTACCCTCTAAACTAGTAGTTTTGGGCCATAACCCCACCCTTACAGGATTATGCATGCAGTTGGAGGCCTATAGCCACATGGAGGCCTCGTCATGCATGCATTTATGGGACTAGGTGATTGAAAAGGCACTCCAACTCAAGTTTCGGGAAACTGGAGTGGTTATATAGCTCTCTAGGTCTTGTAGCTCCCGAGGAAGTTTAGTAAAGTTTCAGATTGTTGATTCCACTTCCTTAACTATACTTAGGAGGTTAATTCATGTCATAGTAGCCCTAAAATCAAATTTACCTAGGTAGCCTAGTGAAAATGGGTAAATGTGGGAGGTGGTGTTACATATAGTAGGGGTGGGATTTGAACCCATGGGAAAAGGGCTTGTACATTTGGAATCTTCTAGAAAATAAAACCCTAATCCAGAAATTATTTGCATACTAAGACATTGATAGAGCGTGGCAAGGAAAGCAGAATGCTTCACATAAACCTCTAGAAGGTATGAAATCACCAAATGATGTATTTACATCATAGGGTACTTAAAAATGAGTAAACTATAGATCACTATAAGTTGTAGAAAGGGAAAATTTCAGATTTCAAGCCTGAGGAAGCGTCACATTAGGGAATTTCCCCGAATTAATCCAAAACACTTGAGTAGTTTTCTTACTTTACATGAATTCTGAGCAACATATTTTTTCATGCACGAACGAGTAGTTTGCAATCATATAGCCAACAGAGAGTTAAAAATTACAACCCAAGAACATAATAAAGAGAGAAGAAATTCATAATAAAGTTTTGTTAAAAATCCTTACTGTGTACTTTAAATGGAGAGTTCTTGGAACCTTGAGTTTCCTATTCCTGTTGCAAGGACCTTGGAAAAAAAACAATTGCTATAAGAAAACCATTTATGGAAAAGAAGCTAAAAAAATGCAGAGATTTGTCTTATGGATAGGATCTAAGAGGTAAAAAAACCCCATATGAAACAATGTTGGAAGACATGAAAAATGTGGACAAAGTTATGGGTTAGCCTTAATAAATCTAGTGGTAACAAAAATATTCAATACTAGGGTAAAAGCCAGAGAGGAATGATTAAACCAAGAGCTAAATGCTCAATTCAGAGAATAATGTAAGTTACCTATTAAAGTTGCATGAGAACCTATCTCCATGGGGGTCAAAATCCTCCTTAGTAGAGAAATAGTATTTGTCAAACCCTACCATAGCAGAAAGCTTAGAATAGAGAAGGAAAAGTGCCAAAATGATAATTCAAATGGGTCATTCAATTGAGTTAGTTTTTGAGTAAAATAACAATGATTGGATTTTGTTACAAATTGTATAAGAATTCAACATTAGGGTTGGTCATGTTAATTGACCCACACCAAATGGTGCATGTATAACACAATATGAAAATGACTGATGCCACCTAACCCGAAGAGGGAAATGCAAATGGAGGGTCCCTAAAGGGCCTAGGACTAATCAGCATGAAACTATAGTAAAGGTATTAATATTAGAGGAGGATACCAACCAATTATATGTGATAGAGGGGCTCAATGGTAGATACAAAACTTATGTATACCCATGTGCAATGCATCTAGAGTTAAAATGGATATAAGGTGGATAAGTAAAGGGACCAAATTTTTTTATGTGATAGGGCTCAATTCCCTTAATTACCAAAAAAAAGTAGTGAACTGGAGGTACATTACAAGAAAGAGGTGAATTTAACTATCCTTCAACAACAAGAAGATAAGGTGATGACCAAACTCTTCCATATAAATATATAGGTTAAGAAGAGGAAAATTGATGTTCTATTTGACTTAGGATCACAAGTGAATCTTAGCTTAGAAGAGCTAGTTAACAAATTGGGATTGTAGGTTTGAGATAATCCTATCCATAACCATTGGGATGCGTAAATAAATATGCAAATATCATGATAAAATAATAGTGTAAAACTAAATTTACTACCAATTTTTATTTTATTAATGAAGTGGATTTCAATGTAGTTCCACTTTGTGTATGTGGAGTGGTGTTTAGGAGTCCCTAGATGTACATAAATGATAAAATATTCATGAGGATATCCAACCAATATTTCCTTATCAAGGACGGGAAACCCTTCACCATATATGCACATAAGGGCAAGTCTAAAATTTATCTCATAAGTACTAACCTAGCCAATAGGTTGACCACTTATATCAAGAATTATATTTCACTATTTTTAAGAGAAATGTTGCCTGCAAAAGAGTAGATGAAATCAAATGTATCCCTAGAGTGGTGCACTAAGGAATAGAAGCATTAGCTGGGAAAGCGAGTTTCTATAGGCATACAAGGAATTGTTTTAGGACCAGATAGGGAAGTGGAACATCAGATCCAATTGTTGATGGAATTTCCATTCCAAACATTATTCTATATAAACAATCCATATTAGAAGCAAAAGAAGTAAAGAAGTTGTAGTAGCTACCAGAGTATGGTGTAATTCAACCAAGTACATCACTATGTGGGTCACCAATCATAATTGTGCCTAAGAGAGATCAGACTTGGTTAATGCACATTAATTAAAGGATGTTAAAAAAATTATGCTAAAGAATCGATAACCCCTGTGAAGAATACATGACATGTTCGATTAGTTTTCAAAATAAAATTTCCTTACAAAGATATACTTAATATTGTGTATCACTAGGTTCGAGTTAGAGAAGAAGATGCAAGGAAAACTACCTTGAAAATAACACAAGGTTATGCAATGTGCCAATTACTTTCATGATATCAATGAATGACATGTTGTGCCAATTTTTAGATTATCTTTTTATTGTGTATTTGGATGATATACTAGTACACAATGCTTCTTTGGAGGATAAATTTTCACATTTAATGTAAATTCCAAAGAATTTTAGGAAGCATGAATTAATATAAAATATCAAGAAATGTGAGTCTTCATGATGGAATTTGGTGTATTTAGGATATATGATTGTTGGAGGAGAGATGAAGATAAATATTATTGAGATAGAGGCATCATGAAGTGGATAGTGCCTACTAATGTCTCTAAGGTTAGAAATTTCATTGGGGCAACACGACACCTAAGGAAATTCATAGCCTCACTTTTAGTAGTAGCAACACCATTCCATGCTTTAATAATGAGTGGAAAGTGTTTCTAGTGAGGTAAGGGTCAACAAAAGGCCTTTGAGGAATTCAAGAAGAAAACCAGTCAAGCACAAGTTCTTACATTACCAAACTTGTAGCATCCATTTGAAGTGGAGGCAAATGCAAAATGGGTATTCAACGGGAGCAATGTTTATATATGGAGAAAGGAGTTTATGCTACCATTATGAACTATTTCATGGAGAAATTTTCAAATACCCTATCTATGATAAGAAAGTCTATGCCCTCGTACAATTTTTCAAAAATTCGAAACATTATATGATGGGAAAGGAGAAAGTAAACCACACAGATCTACAACTATTATAGTAGGATTAGATTAAGTTTTTTTGCAAAAATTTTACACTAGAGAAAATGGGTCATTTACCCATATATCTTACCTCAAAATCTACTAAACTATAGATAGAAAACTTAACAAGCCCCCCCTAGATATCTATACACAAAACCATTGATATAAAAATATAAAAATGAAGCCTGGATTGAATATGAACTCGGTTACCGTTGTTGGCTGGTGTAAAAAATTAACATGATTAAGTGACAATAAATCCTACTCTTCATCTAGAGATTTCTCTCCAACACTTGAAACCTGTCACCTACACAGAGTAGTAAACAAAACAAGGATAATCTATTGTGCCTAATCAAAGGAAAGTATACATAAAAGAATCAAACATATAAATGCATATCATGATCTCATATAAAACAACATGTAAGAGTGGGAGCAATTCGATAATCTATATAAACATGTATCAAAGTATAATCACCTTGAAATAAAAATACTCCTCTCCAGTTCCTTAATCCTAACCTTTGACTCACAAGCATAGATCTCATCCATGTAGCAAGGAAAGGCCTTTGTGTGACAATTATTCAAATTGACAAGGGCATATACAATTTTTCCTCCCCCTCCACCCTTAAATTGATTTGGTTATATAGGAATTTCTTAGCATTTCTTAGACCGAAGGACAAAACAAGGACGGAAGTAAGTAAACAAAACAAGGATAATCTATTGTGCCTAATCAAAGGAAAGTATACATAAAAGAATCAAACATATAAATGCATATCATGATCTCATATAAAACAACATGTAAGAGTGGGAGCAATTCGATAATCTATATAAACATGTATCAAAGTATAATCACCTTGAAATAAAAATACTCCTCTCCAGTTCCTTAATCCTAACCTTTGACTCACAAGCATAGATCTCATCCATGTAGCAAGGAAAGGCCTTTGTGTGACAATTATTCAAATTGACAAGGGCATATACAATTTTTCCTCCCCCTCCACCCTTAAATTGATTTGGTTATATAGGAATTTCTTAGACCAGGGACAATATCTCAAGGTTACTAGTCATTATTTTTTATGATTTGGTAATAATGATAATGTAAGTATTGAAGGTTATACATATGAAAATATGGCTAGAGATTTGGACACCAAAAATTCACCATTTATTATTTATATAAATTTGTACGTGAAGTAGTGTCTTAGGTGTCTAGGCTATAAAAGGCAGTATCCCTCTCCAAAATAGAATTAGAGTACATAAGTTCCGCTAAATCCTACAAATAGATGTCGTGGTAGTATACATTTTTAGTAGAGATGGGAATAGAAAAAGATAAATATTTGTTGCATTGTGACAGTCAGAGCACCATTCATTTAGCAAAAAATGTAGCAAATAATTCTAAGACAAATCATACTCATGTGAGAAATCATTGAATTGGTCAAGTTCTAGATGATGGGATGCTAAATTTGGAGAAAATAAAAACTAAATATAATATAGCTCATATGTTAACAAAGATTTTTCCAAGGAGCAAGCACGAGTTTTGCAAAACCTTGGGCAAGCTCATGAAAATGTGATGGAAGACATCTTGGGAAAGGATTAGTAGTAACAAGCAAAAATATTCATTGAATCTTTTATCTGGTCTCAAGTGGGAGACTAATCAAATTAAATAAAAATATATAATATTTTGACTTCTTCATGCTTCTAGAATGTTAACAAAGTCAAATGAGTTGAGATTATTTAGGGCACATGCTATTGATAATCCCTTATACTGGCCCATTGTACTAGATCATGGTATTGTAACAAAGCCTATTTACAGGCTAGGAATCATATATAGTTAAACTTAGCATAAGTGAGTGAAAAGTGTGAATAAATGTATGTATTTGTTGATTAAATAAATCTCTAATCCTTTCCTTGTAGTTTTTTCACATCATCCCATTTTCCATAAATTTGGTGTATTGCGATAAATTTTACCTTTACTCATTTGTTTAAGTTTATTTTTATTCTCTACTATTTTATTATTAACAAAAATTACCACATATCTTAGTAATAAAAAAATATAAAAAACATATAGAATTCGGAATAACCACATCAACCACTTTTGTGTTGACATTTCGAGCCTACAACAAAATTCATCGTCAGGAGAAATCCAAAGAGAAGAGGAAGGATGAAAGGTAATAAATATAGAATGGAGGGAACAAAAGAAAAGAAAAGAGCCACCTATAAAACCCTAAAATTAATTTTAATGAAGAGAAAAATCACAAAGCTAAAGGGGAAAAATATTTATTGTTAATGTTAATTTTCTTTTCTATATAGTTTTTTATATTAAGAATAAATTATCAATAATGATAAATTTAACAATAATATTTTATTATTAACAGTGTTAATTGTAAGCATTATTGGTAATAATTATTACTAGTAATAAGGTTTAATTAATAATACTAATAACAACGAAAGTTATTATTAATATTATAGTTTTCATAATAATTTTAATTAGTAAAGCTAATAGTAACAATAATTAATGATATAAGAATTGTTTAATAATATAATTGTTAGGGAAATATAAATTTTATTGTTAGGGCTAATTAATATTGTTTATTTATTATATAATGATTAAAATTTTATGTTATCATTATTAGAAATAATAAGGAATGAGGCTAATAGTCATTATTGGTGCACTATCAACTTCAATGTTTTGATAAAATATTACAATTTTGTTATCATAGGGACAAATAGTTTAGGTTATATGTTTAAGGGATATTAAGGGGGGCAAGGAAGGAATAAGAAAAAGTGTTAAGGCGAGAGATTAATGCGAGGAAAAAGGCAAGGAGAAGATGATTAATGGGGAAAGAAGGGTGAATAAGGTGAAGGATACGATGATTAATGGGGAGAAAAGGGTGAATAAGGTAAGGGAAAACAATATAGTCTTAGTTGTGAATGATAATATGGTCCTTGGTGAGTAAGGGGATCCAACTCTTGCTTATTTCCAAACCCTCATCCCTGTTAAGATTACGAGGATGTTTTATAATTTCAAAGGTTTCACGAAATTTCCGTTTATATTGATGTTTCTCTTTAGATATTACCATAGTGTCCTCACGGAAAACATGGTGACATGCCTTTTTTTAATGTTCTGCAAGTGATGAAGACCGATTTCTACCATTTTTTATGTCAACGCCATGTTCTTTAAGTCTTATTCTAAAGGACCTTCTGATCTCTCCAATATAACAATCTCCACATGAACATATGATTTTATAAACATCCTTTTGTTGGAGGTGATCATGAATATCTTTAACTGATATCAAATTTTGTCTTATGGTTGGCAAGGTATTGAAAGAGGTTTCAATATATTTATTTCTAAGAACCTTAGCCATCTTATCAGTGACTCCTTGAATATATGGTAGGTAATCCTTTTTGTTAGTATCTTGGGAGCTTGTTGTAGGGGATCTATCTTTATTTCTGGCTCTAACTACTCTGATGGTCTTGATGATGTCCTTATTTTTATACCCGATGTTTGCAAATAAATTTATTAAATATTCAATTTTTTCTTTAACATGATTAGTGTCTGATATTCTAAAAGCTATTATGAAGAGATTTTTGAGTACCCCCATCTTTTGTGTTGGGTTATGGTGTGAATCATCAGGAAGGTAGTTATAAATATGCGATTTATTTCTGAACACCTTATGTCCAAGAGATCCATCTTCATTCATAAGGAGGAGAATGTCTAAGAATGGGATATTGTTGTTGTCTTCTACCTCCATAGTGAATTTGACATCTTCAGATATGTTTTTTAGGTGATATAGAAATTTATTTAACACTTTGTCCCCACATGTCCAATTAACACTAGTGTCATCAATGAACCTAATCCAGTATTTAGGTATCATAGGGAAAGTATCAAGAACTATCTTTTCAAATTTCTCCATAAAGAGGTTGGCTAGCAGATAGTGGGGACCCCATAGCTACACCAGATTTTTTCTCAAAGAATTCACCTTGGAAGGTGAAGAAAGTAGAACAAATACAAATTGCGACAAGATTTGCAGTTTGGGGGTCCATGACCTCTTTTACCACCTAGACAAATTCCTCTAAAGGGATGTTTGTGAAGAGTTGTACAACATTGAAAATTACAATCTTAGCGCCAGGATCCAACTTTTCTTTTAAATAAATTCTACATAATGGTTTGAATCTTTAATATATGAATTGGTATTTCTAACCAGAGGGGCTAAAGTATTAGCAACATATTTTTCTAATTCATATGTGGATGCCCCAATAGTGTTGACAATAGATCTGAGGGGGGAACCTACTTTATGAATTTTTGGGGCTTCGTAAATTCGAGGGGTGATTTCACTATCGGGAGAAAGGTGCTTCTTCATTCCTTCATCCAAGTTAAAATCCTTGATGGAATTTTTTACTATCTTGGTAACCTTGGAAATAGCATTATCTTTAAGCTTCTTGTAGATGCCACTATTATATAGGTGGTCTCTCATTTTGGTGATATATTCTTCTTTATCCATAACTACAGTTTCCCCTCCTTTTATTGCTTTTAAGACAATAATGTTATCGTTATTCTTTAAAATTTTTAGTGCCTTTAATATTGAGGGTTCAAATTTCTCTTTGGAGACCTAGCTTTCCTTAAGATGACCACACAATCTTGCCTAATTTTCTCTTTTTCCTCTTCCCTAATATTTTAAATCCCATATTCAAGGCTACACATAATTTCTTCTACCCGAATATGATTAGGGGATATAGAAAAGTTAAGCCCTTGATTTAAGACTTCCGCTTCTTCTTTTCTCAGTTCATATCAAAAAATACTTACAACTTTTTAATTACCTATAATGCTAGAGGAGCAGTGAGAAACCATGGAAAATTTTAGGGGCTAATATTCGTAGGTGGGCTAATTTTCTATACTTTTTCTAAAAAAAAGATTCGCTAATTTCCATTTTTTTCTAAAATTGATTCGCCCAAATTTTATAGTGTGAAAGTATTTTACCCTAAAAATCGCCAAAAATGTTTATAGAGCCTATATAAAATTCTTTAAAATTTGAATATTTTTAAAAAATATCTCCAAACATTTTACAGATTGCATATTATGGACTAGTAGGATTCGCCAAGGTTTCTAAACTTTAAGATAAATTTCCATCCTTAAATTTTCCCTAGAAACCTCTTCTATCACGTTTATTAAATTTAATTCTTTATTAGAACAGATGTAGATCATATGAGTGGTATCAACTTTATTGAAAGCACAAAATATCTCTCCATTCATTCGTTGGATGTTAGTGATTGTATAAATTTAATTCTTCATTAGAACCGATGTAGAGCATATCAATGGTATCAATTATTGAAAGCACAACATATCTCTCCATTCAGTCGTTGGCTGTTAGTGATGGTATACATTTAATTCTTCATTAGAACTAACGTAGAGCATATCAGTGGTATCAACGTTATTCAAAGTGAAACATATCTCTCCTTTCGGTTATTGGCTGTTAGTGACGGTAACACTGTTGGCTACACTGCATGATTTTTTTCGTACGTTGGATAAAGAGAAATACTAAGGGTTGCAGTAATGTTCAATCTATCAACACTTGCTTTACGATTGATCCACTGGCTATCAGAGGTACCCTACTCTCAATTTTTTTACGGTTGATAATATGATCTCTACAGGTCTGTTCTTCACCCATGCTCGATGCATTGCTAAAAAATGTGTTGTTACTTGTTCTCGAGGATGGCTTACTGCACATATCTACGAAGTGCCTATTCTCCTTAGCTTATGTGTTTTCAGCGTTCGCTGAATTTTGACCACTCACCAAACAAGATTTTAACTTGTTAATTTTCTTGTTTTGTATTTCCCGCACCATACATCCTTACCTATAAGCTTTAAGAGTTGTTGAGGCATCGATGATAACCAATAATTCTTATCGAATAATCTTTGCAAGTATCAAATGTTTCTTTAATAATAACTTGCTTTGTTATTAGTATTATTAATTAAACCTCATTAATAGTAATAATTATTACCAATAAGGTTTACAATTAATATAATAACAAAATATTGTTGTTTACTTTATCATTATTGATAATTAATTCTTAATATAAAAAAATATTATTTTAATTTGACATTACTAATAAATATTTTTCCCCAATATCTTTGTGATTTTTCTCTTCATTAAAATTATTGTCAAGGTTTTTTGGTCTCTTTTCTTTTTCTCCCTCAATTCTATATTTATTATTTTCATCCTTCCTCTTCTCTGTGGATTTGTCTTGATGATGAGTCTTATTGTAAACTCGAAACATAAACACAGAAATAACTACTTTGGTTATTTCGAATTCTCAAAACTCTCAAAATTCTCAATACAAAAATCTTCAAACACTCAACATATAGAATATTAATTTAATAAAATATCATTAAATATAAAACAGAGATAATTCAAAAGAAACTTTGAACAATTACAACTTCTTTTAACTTAGACGATATTCTTTTAACTTTGGGGATAGAATACAATAATTCTAACACATTTTTTTCATAATTACAATTCTTTTAACTTAAACGCGCGAGTTTCCGAATTGATATTTTAACACTTTGTCATTAAAATCAAATTGCAGGAAACAGGCCCAGCGTCCCCATTCCATGCCTAGATTTCTTTTTTCGAAAGCGTAATAAATACATCTAACTGTCCATGTTTCTGAATTGATATTTACACCGAAGGCGTTCTCTTTATGAGATTGAGTAAGCAAACACTGTTCATCTCACCCAATCAGAAAGATTTCCTGTCGCCCTTCTGATGAATAATATTCTCACATGTGTTGAGGATCATATTATGACATGTGTCAAGGATCCACCTTACCTTTCCTGCACTGCGAAAACACGATCTTTACTAGGAAGAGTGGCGTTTCTAGGTTAATATTTAACCATACAACATACTGTAGAGGCTGTCACTGTACTGCCTACCATAACTTAGAGTCAATATGCACACGAAAATGTCACCCAACTACTTGTCATAACTTAGAGTCTTGATCTTTTCACCGCCCAGGTATTAAGGTTTTCCATCAGACGGTCTGGATGTCGATGATGTGGATAATGGAAATAGTTCCTACATATGGTTCCCTATTAGCTTGGTTATTTTATCCTTCTAGAGTATATGCTCTGCAACCTGTTATGGCAGGGATTCTAGACTCAAAATCCTCAATTTCTCATTAACAAGATGAGGTTTTCGTGAATACCCTCACAATGGATTTCATACATTTTTCTTTCCATTTCCCTTATGGTTCCTCCGAGGTTGGTTCTGGTTGCCACAATGCTTAAGTGGTTCTGGGAAAGAATCAATATATCTCTCGACCACCCCTACTTCGGCGTATGGCTTTATCTTTGTTCCATAAGGTAATATGGGTTTTTCATTTACTTGGCATTTTTTTGTCAATTTTTTTTTTTTAATCGAGTGACAAACCCTTACATCTTCGTTTCTCGTCTTAATTATGGTACCAGCAACTCCTTCTGTGTTATACCATTTTTTCAATGCGTTCTCAAAGGTACAATACTACATCATTTCTAGGGTTACAAGCCCCATTTGTGGGTTCTGTTGCTATTAAGATATTGCATACTTGTACAGGGCATAACGGTTCTCATATTTTACATAACTATTTTAAATCTCCTTCCTTTCTGGTTTATTCCATGGGTGAGATTTTCAATGCCGATTTTTGGTTTTCATTTAAGCAGGCTAATTCATAGTTGCACAATAACTGATCACCTTAAGAAATTGATACCATTCTAGGTTCTGGGTTTTTCACCTTTACTGAGAGGTGCTCGAGTGTTGATCGCTAAGTTGTTGGAATTTAATTCCAACTGCCCGCATAGAACAACAGGATGCCAGATTAATTGTGATGGGAATGAAGAGACAGCAGAAGCGACGACATCAATTATGATGTGAGTAGTTTGAAGAACGGTGGAAACGATCTCCAGATTTGCACTTCACACAACTACATACTTATCTGCAGCAACCACCGCTTTCAATTCTCCACCAACCATATTCATTACACAGCCAGCAACATTCCAGCAGGACATCCAAGCTTGAGTAGCAAAGGGGACGGTAACCCCCAGGGGAGGTAACGTCACTCATCTCTGGACCCACCTCTTTACCAACCACAATAATTCCGGGAAGTAAAGAGAACTCACGTGAATGATCTCCAAGCAACACCCGGAAAGAATAAAAGGAATAAGGTTTCAAACCTTAGCATATAAATTTTAATGTTTTTATTATTTACTTTTACCAACTTTTATCGCGGTACATTTGTTTTTAACTTTGGTTATATATATTATAAATATGAAATATTTATAATATATAATATTGTAATGTTTCATATATATATGCCGTGAGTGCATTGTATTAGGGAGACTATTTATTTTGTTTTAAGAGAGCCCGAAGGCCAGAGAAAAAGACAGAGAGAAAAAGACAGAGAGACAGAAAGAGAGAAAATTCTTGTAGCGATGTGTCTGCAACAACCAGTGAATTTTGTTGTGAATCCGGAACTTCGTTCTGAAGAAACATTTCATCTTGTAACAGAGTTTTCTAGTTTAATGAAATAAAAGTTTTTATATTTCATCTCTCTGTGTCCACAATTTAATTTTTATTTTTATCTCTGTGTTGTGTTGAGGAATTGTTTTATTCCTCTATGTGTTCGGAATTGTTCAGAAATTCCAACATGGTATCAGAGCTAGTCTAGGTGCTCAATGAACGAAGCAGAGATTGCTCTTCATTGCAGAAGCTGTAAGAAGTTTCTTTAAGCGGATTTCTCCAGCAGAGAAAGTTTCTGTTTGTTTTTTTTACACAGTCAAGGAAATTGTTTGGTTTGCATGATTCATTGTAAGTAATGTAT